>JARYGA010034573.1:0-85929 GCA_030545235.1 Helianthus tuberosus | reverse complement strand
CTTATTTTTGGCCGGAAAACTTAACTTTTCCGTCCCAAACCTCTTTGTAACCGTAGATGGAACTTTAGAAACTTTGTTTCTAGCCAAAAACGATTTTCCGCCGACCCGAGACTAACGACGTTAAGGTTCTGTTAGTTAGGGTCCATTAGTGACCAATATGTCAATAGTTGGGACTGTCAGTAGTTATTTTTCAAATTGGTACTGTCGGCGGACAACGTCGAATAGTTAGAATTATTAAAATCCAATATTCCTTTCTATTAAATCCGTTACACTCTTAGTTTAAGCATGATACATAAATAGTTAGCCTATGTGAGTTAATCCACTTGGTAAGGCATGTGCCTAGGGCTGCAAACGAACCGAACGAACACGAACAAGACCTTGTTCGTGTTCGTTTGTTAAGAAATATATGTGTTCGCAACCCGTTCTAAAACACTTATCGAACGAGATTTTATGTTTGTGTTCGTTTGTTAAGGAAATGAACTTGTTCGTGTTCGTTTGTGTTTGTTTGTTAATTTTAGGCATTGAACGTTGACGAACACAAATGAGCACAAACTAATGTTCATGAACACAAATAGAAACAAACGAACACAAACAATCGTTCAAGAACAGAATATATAATACACCCACACTTATTAGATATTTAATTTGTGAGAATTTTGAATTATTTAATTAAATATAAAAACTAAAAACACTAATTAAGTATCGAACACAAACGAACACGTTACCAACGTTCACGAACATAAACGAACGAACACGGCCTCTGTTCATGTTTGTTCATTTAACTAAACGAACGAAATTTCTTGTTCGTGTTCGTTTGTTTAGTAAACAAACGAACTTCCCGCCGAACGGTTCACGAACTGTTCGCCGAACGTTTGGTTCGTTTACAGCCCTACATGTGCCTTTTAAAAAGAAGTCACAAATTCAAAATTTGGGTAAGGGAGTAATTACATATTATTTGATTTGGTAATTTCTGTTTTGTCGGTTTTATCAGGTGTTTTAAGGATGACCATATCATTCTTGTAGATGTCTGTTTGCGTGTTACTTTTTAAGGGGCTTAGAAAAATATTTCTACCAAATGATATTTAACTACCGCAGCCTTATACAAGCAACCGTTTGATGTTAAGATAAAAAAAAATAAGTATTAATAATTGGTAGTGGAAATAAATCATTTATTTAATCCGCTAAAATTCAAGACAATATACCAAAAAAGGGGAAACAAATCATTTATTTAACACGCTAAAATTCAAGCAGACCAAACTACACCAAAAACTACAAAAAAATAAGCTACACAAAAAATCGAACCTTCCGAATACCGGAGACGAGAGAGTAATCGTAATCAAGAATTGCACAGAATTTAACCCATCATAACATTACACTCTCTTAAATGCTCACTTACAGCGTGCACTTATATTAGTCATAAGATCGTACCTGATGACGGGGGTAGCCCAAGATTGAATAAAATGACTAATTACGTGAACGCTTAGATGGTTAAAGGGTTCAAGGCTTAAAAAGCTGTGAGGAAGGGAAAAGCAACACGGGAACAGTAGCCAGTCACATCCAGGGATTGCTTCACCAACCCACAGCCGCAAAAGCAATGCAGGTCTGCAGGAGTGCACGCTATTATCCGGGGGACAAAAGGCTTCAACCCCCGAAAGGGTAAGCCCCTCACTGCAAGAAGGATCACTAGTCAAAGGAACTCCACTTCGGGAGATGTCTTCTCCTATAAATCGACACTTCATTTACTTCAAGAGACATCTCCTGGCCAGCTCTGATTCTCTAATCTCTGGTCATTTGCATAGAGTACTTGCTTACAAGCGAGTCACTTCTTTTCACATATACCACACACATTCTATTTGCTCCCACATCCAAATCTGGATACAATTCAGAGATGGATCATTAGCAAATAGCAAAAACTAACTAGTGAACCTCCTTCCGCGTTTTGCAAACGTGGGGGGACCCCACGACCTGCATTAGGCAAAGTTGAACCCTTCAACCCTTTTGCCTAACCAGCCCAGCTACCACCGTTGGTCTTGTATTTGTTGTATCAACAAGTTGGCGCCCACCGTGGGGCTACGCCGCTATTTCTTCTCCAAAAGACCTAGTAGTGTAGCTCTATTCATTTAAAATCACCATGTCTGAAAGTGGATCCCCGGAAGAAGTGAATCAGATCCCAAACGCTTCTACTCCGGGTAGTAGCCAAGCTCACGTGGCTATACCAACTTCTTTTTCAACTCCGGGGAGCACACCCGAGTTCCTCAACTTCAACACACCAACTCCGTCCAGATCCGGAGTTCCATCTCCCAATATCGGTGTCTCTGATGCCCCATCGTGTGTTGAACTCACCCCTGAAGGGGTTGCTAACAATTTCCTTGTGCTAAGGACTCTTCTCAACCAGCATGTGAATAAAGAAAGAGAAAAGGGGGTGAGGATTCGTTTAGACTATGACGAACCTGAGCCAACATTGTCTCCTGGACCACCTCCTCCTCTTTTTGCAACAAGAAGTGAGGCTGGTCCCAGTAACCTTTCAAACCCTCACCCTTATCTGTCCACTATTACAAATCCTACGGTGCATCCTATCTTCTCTTCCCAACCAATTACTAGTGGTGCACCTTTGGGACATGAGCTGACTCTTGACCAGCTCCTTCAATCCCCAGTGACAAGTTATCCAGTATCCACTACAACTACATGGGAGCAAGCTCTGTCCGTGCTCCCCTTAGCACGAAGTGCTGTTATGAGTGCTCCCCTTGGGATAAACTGCTCCGCTGGTCCAGGAAGCCTTCAAGGCTTCAACCCCATGACCAACATGATGACCCAGATGATGACCAACTTCCCATGGCAACACTTCATCAATCAAGTGCTTGCCACTCAGGGAAACAACGGCAATAGCAGTAATGTGGATGCAAGGACTGAAGAAGACTTGGCTAAACCATACAAGCCAAGTAACCTTTCATGCTTCTCAAGACAGATAGCCGATTATGATTTCCAGTCAAAGATCAAAATGCCGGCCCACATCAGGACATATGATGAAACTGAAGATCCTGAGGACCATCTTCAGATCTTCACCGGTGCAGCTCGGATAGAGAAATTGTCCAACGCTGAGTGTTGCCTAATGTTCATGCAAACTCTTGTCGGATCCACCAGGATCTGGTTCAACGATTTACCTGCTCAAAGCGTTCGAAGCTTCGACGATCTCAGTAAGGGATTCCTGGCCAATTTCTCCCAACAAAGACGATATGTCAAAGACGCAACAGTGATCTTCCAGATAAAGCAACGTGATGATGAAAGTCTCCGTGCTTTCATTGAACGATACAAGAAGGAAGGTCTGACTTATGTAGGGGCCGATGAGAAAATGAGGGTGGCTGGCTTCATGAATGCCATCACCTCTAAATACCTTACAAGGGATTTCAACAAATCTCTACCCAAGACCTTGGAAGAAGCTCTTGAAAGGGCTGAAGCCCACATCCGGGGAGAAGAGGCAGTTGACATTAAGGAACAAAGAAAAAGAGGGTCCGGCTGGAGAAGCAACGGTCCAGTCAGAAAAAGAGGGAACTTCAACTCCTATGACAGGCGGTCAAAGGGTTCAGACCCTCGAAGGTCTGAAGGTCGGAACCTCTCAAGCAGGGAAAAAGGCATAAGTTTCACACCCCTCACAAAGACCCCTCAAGAAATCCTTGCAACAGAAGAAGTTAAACAAAACTTTCGGCCTCCTAGACCTCTCCCCAAAAGCAGGAAAAATGAGAACTCCACCCAATACTGCGAGTTTAATGAAGAAAAGGGTCACCACACCAACGATTGCTTCCAACTCAAGAAAAGAATAGAAGAGGCTGTTAAGTCCGGGGAACTCGCTCATTTGGTAAAGGGAGTCAGGGACAAAATGGCTGAAGGAAAGGCTAAGGAAGTCAATATGGTAGATTTTGATGAAAAGGTTCCACACAAAAGACAGAGGTTGGAAGCTTGGGAGCTTCAATGTGTCTGTTTCCCCCCTACGGAGAATGACCCTCTCTCTAGCCCTCTCGTGGTAGAAGCTACCGTGGGAACGTTGCAAACATGCAAGGCGTACATAGACACGGGGGCAGCCACCGAAATCATGTTCGAAAAATTCTTCAGCCGATTGAGCAATGAAGAACGTTCGAGGCTTCAACCCTCTGGAACCTCTATAAAAGGTATCGCTGACATACCCCTCAAGCCTTTAGGGCAATTAACACTTAATGTTCGTTTCAGTGAAGGTTTAAAAGAAAGAACCCAACCACTCACCTTTGTGGTTATCAACATCCCCTCTAGCTATGATGTGATCATCGGCAGACCAGGACAGTGTGCATTTTACATGGCCGTGTCTGTTGGCCATGGCACAGTCAAATTCCCTACCGAGAGGGGCATAGCAACCCTTCAACCCTCTCAGGAAGCCTACGTGGTTGAAGGTGAAAGTTCAAACAATGAAGAAGACAGGCAAAGGTTGGTCATAAACCCTAAGTACCCTGAACAAAGAATAAGGGTCAACCCAGACCTTTCTCAAGAGACCCTTTCATACCTTGAAAAATTGCTAACACATTACAGCGATGTATTCGCTTGGTGTCCTGAAGATATGACTGGGATCCCCCGGGATATTGCCGAGCATGAGTTGAGAATACCACCAGAGGTCAAGCCTGTGGTCCAGAAGAAAAGCTTGGCACCTGAAAGAAGTCTGGCAGCCTGCCAAGAGGTTGAAAAGCTTGTGTCAGCCGGTATCCTCCGAGAAGTCAAGTACCAGTCATGGGTTGCAAACCCAGTTATGGTCAAGAAACCAGACAACTCTTGGAGGATGTGCATAGACTTTAAGGATCTTAACAAAGCTTGTCCTAAGGATTGCTATCCACTGCCAGAAATTGATCTCAAAGTTGACTCCCTCACAGGCTACTCGTTCAAATGCTTTCTTGATGCATACAAAGGCTATCACCAAATCCTCATGAAAAAAGAGGATGAGGAAAAGACGGCCTTTCACACGGACAAAGGGATCTTTTGCTATCAAAAGATGCCTTTCGGCCTCAAAAATGCAGGAGCAACCTATCAACGGCTAGTTGACAAAGCCTTCGAAAGCCAAATTGGCAAGAACATGGAGGCATATGTCGATGACTTGGTTATTAAAAGCAAGACGGAATATCAAATGCTCGATGATATTCAAGAAACTTTCAAGAACCTCAGAAAGGTTAACATGAAACTTAATCCGGAAAAGTGTTCATTTGGATTCGAGGAAGGAAAATTCTTGGGTCATATCGTTGGAAAACAAAGCATCAAAGCCAACCCTAACAAAGTAAAAGCCGTCCTTGAAACCAAGCCACCAAAGACCAAGAAGGAGGTTGAAAGCTTGAATGGGAAGCTCGCAGCCTTGAAGCGTTTTACCTCCAAGTTAGCCGAAAGATCCCTGCCCTTCTACAAAACGCTGAAGAACTGCTCAGATAAAAAGGATTTCAAATGGACTGAAGAAGCTGAAGAAGCGTTCAACCAGATGAAGCAACATCTAGCTTCCCTACCAGACATTGCGGCACCAAAAACCGGGGAGTTAATATCGGTGTACCTCTCAATCACGGACGAGGCCATCAGTGCAGTCCTCACCATTGAGCGTGCCAAGGCCCAGGTACCCGTTTATTTTTTCAGCAAAACTTTAAAATTAGCTGAAACGAAATATCCTCCCCTTGAAAAGCTTGCTTTAGCCTTAGTTCAAACAGCTAGAAGGCTTCGAAGGTATTTCCAAGCACACCCCATACAAGTGGTCACCGACCAACCTATTAAGAGTGTGCTTGAAAAACCTGAAAACTCGGGGCGATTAGCCAAATGGGCCATAGAACTGGGTGAACATAACATCACCTATGTCCCAAGGAAAGCTATCAAGGCTCAAGTCTTGGCCGATTTCATTGTGGAAGTCCCAAACCAAACACTCACTGAAGTAAACACTGCAACCACTGAACCTTCCAACCCTGAAGCCTGGAAGCTTTTTACCGATAGGGCTTCAAGCGTTGAAGGGTCAGGGGCAGGATTAATTTTGATCAACCCAAAAGGTTTGGAGTTCACATATGCTCTTCGTTTTGATTTTCAGACCACCAATAATGAGGCTGAATACGAAGCATTAATAGCCGGCCTAAGGCTGGCCAAAGAAATGAAGGTTGAAAAGCTTGAAGTGTTCACGGATTCGTTGCTGGTCTCAAGCCAAGTGAATGACAGCTACATAGCTAAAGAGCCCAACATGAAAAAATACAGAGAAAAATCCAAGGAACTGATGAGTACCTTTCAAGCATGCAACATCAAACAAATCCCAAGATCTCAAAACAAGAAGGCCGATGCCCTAAGTAAGCTTGCATCCCTCACTTTTGCCCATCTCACCAAGAAGGTACTGGTAGAAGTGTTGAAGGCCCCATCCATTGATGAATTGGAGGTTCAAGACGTGGTTACCGAAGAAGAACCAAACTGGATGACTCCCATAAGAAAGTTCCTCAAAAATGGTGAACTACCCAATGATCAAGTGGAAGCCAAAAGGGTTGAAATCAAGGCAAGACAATACATACTACAAGGAGAAACCCTTTACAAAAAGGGTTACCTTGCTCCCTTGCTAAGATGTGTCGGTCCTGAGCAAAGTAAGTACTTGATCAAGGAAATTCACGAGGGCGTGTGTGGAGCTCACTTTGGAGCTAGGTCGGTAGTCGCAAAGCTCATGAACCTCGGATATTTCTGGCCCTCAATGCATCGTGACACAACCGAAGAATTGAAGAAATGTGATGCCTGCCAGATCCACGCACCAGTCCCAAAGAGTCCCAAGCATGATTTAGTCCCAATAACCCCGGCTTGGCCATTCCATAAGTGGGGAATGGACATTGTTGGTCCATTTCCCCCAAGCAAAGGGGGAGTGAAATTCCTACTGGTGGCGGTAGACTATTTCACCAAGTGGCCTGAGGTCAAGCCACTTGCCAAGATCACAGGAAAGCAAGTCATTGACTTCGTCTGGGAAAACATCATTTGCCGTTATGGATTGCCAGGAGTACTTGTCACTGATAACGGAAGGCAATTTGCTGAGAAGCCTTTCAGCGTTTGGTGCAAAGAATACAAAATCGATCAGATTTTTAGCTCAGTGGCTTATCCGCAATCAAACGGGCAGGTTGAGAGAACAAATAGAAGCATAGTGGAAGGCATAAAGACAAGATTGGGAAGATACGAAAGCACCTGGCTTGAAGAATTGCCTAGTGTCCTATGGGCAATTAGAACAACAGAAAAAACAAGCCATAAGAAAACACCTTACAGCTTGGTATTTGGATCCGAAGCTGTGATCCCTGCCGAAATAGGAGTTGTAACCCAAAGAATTGTCAACATGGATTCCGAAACAAACCAAAAAGAGACCATGTTGAATTTACAACTCCTAGAGGAAGCAAGAGATCAAGCCGCAATTCAAGAAGCCAAATACAAGCAACAAATGGAAGCTTACTACAACAAAAAAGTCAAAAACGAACGTTTCAAGCCAGGGGATCTGGTCCTCAGAAACAACGAAGCCAGCAAGAAAGAAAATCAAGGAAAGCTTGGCCCAAAATGGGAGGGCCCGTACACCATCCTTGAAGCACACAAAGGTGGATCCTACAAGTTGGCTGATTCAGAAGGCAAAAGGCTTCCAAGGCATTGGAACGGCAAAACACTGAAAAGGTTCCATGTTTAAATGAAAAGTTTGGTTTGTATCAAAATGTATTTCAAGCAGGATTATGAATACCTTTTGTAAAAAGCAAGTATTGCTTTAATGAATGAAGTTGTTTTTATCAAACTTGTCTTTCTATCCGAAATCAGGTTGAGAACCTAGCAAAAAACTCCATGGCAAGGGCCATGTAAGGGGATGAGCTCCCAGGCCACATCGCTCAATAGGTTCAAGGGTTGAATGAGCCTATATAAGGGGTGAGTTCCTAAATCAATACAACTCCGTGAGACTCGTTAAGAAAAAATAAAATTGTCTCATAGACGGGTATAAGCAGCCCACACCAAATGCTCCCTAAGTCTTAGAAATATAATCTACAAAAAGGCTAAAAAACCAAAAGAAATGATTAAGCGGATAGGTGCCATCTCTTCTTGTTAAGAATGCCAAGGCTAAATGTCTGCAGCACTGAACCCTTTTAGGTATAAAAAACATAAGGGCAGCACAAACCCGACAAAGACAAAGTTACAAAAAGAACAAAGCGAATCCAAAAAGAACAAAGTCAATTGAACAAAAATCACAAAGGTACAAACCAAGCCAGAACGCAAAACCAAGAAGCCTTCAAGGCTTCAAGCCACCCGGGCAATACCCCGAAACCTTAAAGGCTTCAACCTATTGACAGACAGCCAAAAGGCTTGGACGGTTGAAAACCAAATGGACTACCTTAGCAGAAAGCATGCACAAGTCTAAAAAACACAACATAAAGTAGAAAGTTACAACATCGTACCATGTCAAAGAAAGTTCTAAAAGACTTCCAAGCACAAGTTAAGGCAAGTCCTAGTAACTTGCAAGTCTAATCATTGTTCAACGGCCATACAGGCCTTCAACATAACCAAAAGGAACCTTAGGGGTCCCCGAAAACCTAATATTGTTCAACAGTTACAAACCTCGAATTGTTTTAACAAAGTGCTAAGAAAGCTACGAATTTTAGGCATCAACAGAAGGCTTAGTAGCCCCAGAAGTGCTACCCTTGGCCTTCTTAGTCTTCTTAACCTTCTTAGCCTTCGGACCTTGATCATCAACAACTGAAACTTCCAAACTAGCATCCTTCGGAACATCGGCCTCCCCAGGAAAACTATCCTCACTATCCCCCGAAAAGGAACGTTTCCTCGAAAGGGAGCCAAGCAGTTCAGCACATAACTTGTCATTCAAACCATCCGGCTTCAGTTCCTGTAAAGCAGAGAGAGGCTTACCATAACAAGAGGAAACTTGACTTACATACGGGTAGGATAACCTCTCCATGTGCTCCACGGAACTCTTAAAGACGTCAGAAGCTTCGGGACGGTACAGAGGAGATTGCTCTAAAGGGTTGCATACGGGTAGGATAAGGCCTTGGTGTTTTCCCAGACTGAGCAGCTTAGTGTAGACATCACCAAGAGCGGAGTTAAATTCCTTAGAGTGCAAGAGATAGGTAACCACCTGATGAAAACCATGTTCAATGAGCCATTGGTTATCCCCGGTAGCTTGGGCAACCAAAGCCTTCAAACCATCCTTCTCCTTATCAAAGGCTTTCTTTTGCACAGCCAAGGTCTCCCGGTCAGCCTTCAGTTTCAATAAGTTAGCCTCAAAGCTTTTCCTAAGATCACCCATCTCAATGTCATGCCTTTTAGTTAACTCCTCAATCTTCTTGTTCCAACCCAACTCCTTCTCAGAAAAGCTCTCAATCTCCTTCTTCATGGCAGCAATAGAAGCCTTCATCTTTTCCTTCTTCTTGGAAGTCTCTTCATATTCCCGCATCCCTTTAGCAAAGCGGGTGACACCTTCAGCCAAAAAGGCAGAAAGGTTACAGGAACTGAGCATCATCCTTGAGATAAGATGATCACCCTCCATCTCAGATATGGCATCTCGAATACCAGGAGGAGCAAAATGAGCCAAAGCCTCAGCACACACAACAGGATCCTTAAAATTGTCACCAACCTTAACCTTCCAATTGGGCACATAAATGTCATCCGAACCCTCGAAGCTTTCAACACTTTTGGCCAACGAACCTTCAATAGAAGAAATAGCACCCTTCTTGACCAATTTCTTCTTCTTGCTCGAAACGATCAACTCCTTTTCTTTGCCTTTACCAACATCCACAGCTTGATCCTCTGATGCTTCGATGTCATCACTAATGTCAACAGGCTCTGAGCCAGAGGGCTGCTCAACACCCTTCAGATGACGTTGAGAACGACGAGTAGAACCTTTGGACACAGTAACCTTGGTGAAGCCTTTGACATTTGGAACATTGACATAACCAGAACCCTCAAACCTATAGTCAGCACCCTTAACAACTGCATTCTCACCAGGGGTAGCAGCAGCATCACCAAAAACAACGTCCGAGGTATCATCACTCTTAATAAAATCCAAGGCAGACATAACTACAATAGAAAATATAAAAGGACATAAGCAGACAAATAAAAAGAGATAAAAAGCAGGAAAGGAAAAAAGGCATACCCTTCCCATCTCTAATAAGCACCGGGTCTCGGTTAGCATTTTCCCACAGTTTACTTATACCCAATAACACCAACAGATGCTCAGGGAAGGGACGAAGCCTCGAAGGGCACTCCCTAAGAATTTCTAAAAAATGGGTGTTTATCTCGGAATCAGAAGGCTCCGGCTGGTTCAGAACAGCATCCGGGTGTCTCAAAACAAGTTTGAAAGGAACAATTTCCTCCGACACCCAGAAAAACCGATCTTTCCAAACCCCAAGTGTAGAAACCATGGACGAAATCAAACAAGTGTCAACTTGACTGGTTTCGAAGGTGAACCAATCACCATTTTTGGCAAGTCGAAAAAAACGACGGAATGATAAAAGAGTGGGATCATACCCACAAGCCCGGCAGAGAATTTCGAAATGCAAAACCCTAGCCATACCTAGGGGATGAACTTGACCGAAAGACACTCGATAATATTCCAACACATTCAACACAAAGTTTGAAAACGGATAACGGAGGTTTGAAAACTCAAAATGACGACAATACAGGGCAATCATACCAGAAGGACAAGCATTGACAGATTTATCACAAGCCGGCGCAACCGGTCTATATTTTGTCCCTATTCCCCATTCCGCACAAAATAAATCGACCTCCTCTTGGGTCAGTCGAGAGAAGGATTTTGCCATATCCTTCCGAGCACCCATAACTATGAACAATTAAAAAGAGAATAAGAGAAAGAACTGACCTGATTTTCGAAGGAAAGAGGGAAACTTGAAAGAAAAGAAGAAGAAAAGTGATGTTTATCCGGAAGTAAAACATGTAAATAAGTAAGATATAAAAATATAAAATAATCTACAAATAGGGGTAATAATGGCAAACAGTAACTGCCACCCTAAAAACTGCCATACATCAATCACATCAACCGTCAGTCATTTCAAAATTCAAATATTAACTGATCACAACCCTTCAAGCCTTCAAAGCATCGAACCCTTGAAACTTTTAGGCAGTAAAACACGCGTATAAAAGTCAGACGTCTTTGAGCTCATCCCCCAAAAACCTCTGACTTGGGGGGCTGATGACGGGGGTAGCCCAAGATTGAATAAAATGACTAATTACGTGAACGCTTAGATGGTTAAAGGGTTCAAGGCTTAAAAAGCTGTGAGGAAGGGAAAAGCAACACGGGAACAGTAGCCAGTCACATCCAGGGATTGCTTCACCAACCCACAGCCGCAAAAGCAATGCAGGTCTGCAGGAGTGCACGCTATTATCCGGGGGACAAAAGGCTTCAACCCCCGAAAGGGTAAGCCCCTCACTGCAAGAAGGATCACTAGTCAAAGGAACTCCACTTCGGGAGATGTCTTCTCCTATAAATCGACACTTCATTTACTTCAAGAGACATCTCCTGGCCAGCTCTGATTCTCTAATCTCTGGTCATTTGCATAGAGTACTTGCTTACAAGCGAGTCACTTCTTTTCACATATACCACACACATTCTATTTGCTCCCACATCCAAATCTGGATACAATTCAGAGATGGATCATTAGCAAATAGCAAAAACTAACTAGTGAACCTCCTTCCGCGTTTTGCAAACGTGGGGGGACCCCATGACCTGCGTTAGGCAAAGTTGAACCCTTCAACCCTTTTGCCTAACCAGCCCAGCTACCACCGTTGGTCTTGTATTTGTTGTATCAACAGTACCCAAAAACACTTTAAAACACTTTTATTAAGGTTATCTAACTTCTGGATACGCAATCACGTGGCATACATTTGTTATGGAAACGTTTGAAAGGACCGAACTTCATGGACTAGCTTCTCTGTGGTCCATTAAAAGGTTCCGTCCTTTGCCTAGTTTACAGATAAGTAATTAGTATTCGGCCATATAAGTGAAATGGTAAAGAGGGATTCTCGGTTTTTTTTTTCTCGGGAGGTGAAAATTAATTTGATAAAAGAAAGACAACACCTAGTCAGGAGTTAGTCATATTGTGCACTGTGTACACCCAACGAATAAAGGAGTTAAATGTCCAAAAGATTGTAGCGATGGGGTGTGCCCTACATGAATACACGAATACACCACCATTCCAGAGTTTGTAGTTTCTACCTACTAATTAAATAATTACACACTGTAACAATGAGCATTTAGTGGGGGTTTGAATGTAGGCCTGTAAATTAAGCGAACGGACACGAACATAGGCGTGTTTGTGTTTGTCCTTAACTTTAATCGAACACAAACATATAATCGAACACATTTTTTTTTCTTGTTTGTTCATTAAGAAATCGGGCTTGTTCATGTCCGTTTAAGTTCGTTCGTTTAAAAACTACACGAACAGTTCACGAACATAAACGAACACAAACGAACACAAATTAACGTAATTGAACAAATATAAATAAACACAATTTAACATTAGTGAAAATAGACAAACAACTCTAACATATTACAGTTTATTCAGAAACACATCTAAATTAGGGTTTATAGATGCTAAAATTAAGTAGACTTTTATATAAATATTAAGTAGGTGATTAGTTACGATCTAAGAAAATTTTTTAAATTTCATGTTTTTACTAGAAAACACAATTACTAGTAGTTATATTTATATAAATAGTTAGAAAACCTAATATTCATATAAATATAATTATTTATGTATTTACTAAAATTTAAAAAAACATAAACGAATTTTCACGAACATAAATGAACGAACGTTCACGAACATTAATAAACGAACCCAAGGTGTCTTCATGTTCGTTCATTTAATTAAACGAACAAAAATTTTTGTTCGTGTTCGTTCGTTTATTAAATAAACGAACACAAACGAACTTACCGCCAAACAAGTTCACGAACAGTTTATAAACATTCAGTTCGTTTACAAGCCTATTTGTATGGATATTGAACAATGAATGGAAGCCTGTTTGTTCGAAAATTCAAAATGTAAACAAATTAAAAAAAAACAATTTATATTAAAAATAAGTAATTGTCGTATAAAAAAGGGTTAGTGCAACTCCCCTAACTTATCATTTTCAAAAGATCTTAACGTGGATAATAGATGTTAGAAATTTCGGCATGACCCGTACGTAAATAGACTACTAACACCTGTTTTATACGGTAAACCATTCCAACATAAAACATCATTGACAAAAATCCAAAACGGAACGTTTAAGTTGTTTACAACAAGACTACCACTAATAAGTTTTTAACCAAACCACAAAGACACCAAAATACTACACAATTTTAAGTACATAAGACCAAAAGTTTAGACCACGTTATATTAACTTATGACGGAAGCGTGTAGTGGGCGTAGATCAAGTGTGCTCATTCCAAATCGTCCGACCGCCTAGATTGAGCATTTACCTACATTCAACATAAAACAAATAAGTTAGTATTTCGTCACTAACACAACTAAAAAATAAACCGATTCGTCTCTTTCACGGTTTTACATCATTCAATTACTTTACGAACCATTAAACGGTTCATTACATGCTTGCCTCAAAGTAGAGACTAAGCATACTTTTCTTAACATACCCGCTAAGAACGGATACTAGTACCATTACATAATTTCCATTCGATTCATTCATGACGAACAAACATATTCTTTACATTCTTACCTCATACTCCGATCCGAGAAAGACGGATCGAATAGACTTTCGTTCATTACATACTTAACTTCCCATACCCGGTTCAACTAAAAGAACCGGATATGATGCATTATCTTTCGTAACTTTTTCATTCCTTACAATCCGTTTATGACGGATCTTACTTTTACTTTCGAAGAACCATAGATTTCAAATCTCACAACTTTAAGATAACGACACAATACAATTGAGACTATTTTACATATGACAACATTATAGAATATGATGTACACTAACGTACCTCGATCTCGTGAACCTTCCGATTTCCTAGTATTGGTTCCTTCTTCCTTCATGCCTATAACAACACATTCATTCGTTTATTTAGTATAACCAAATCTCATTCATTCGTCTTCCAAATCATGCATATTATTCTTCTAGGCATTTCATCAAACACTTGGTAGTCATCATATTTTCAAACATTATGTACAAGCATACAAAGCATGAATTCCTACTAGTTCATCTTATAATTCATCGACAACAAATACATGTTCATGTCATTCTTTCGTCATACCTAATTTTTCTAATATTTTAGCATGGCAACATCATCATATTTCAAGATTTCACATGATTATATCTACTTTGATCATCCTATTCGTGACACAATTTCATAAAGTGGGTTTTTACTAAAATCTTTCAAATAACCTAAAATCAAACATGATTCTTGTTAAAAAGGTAATCCTAACTCAGTTTTACCACATTTGTTACAAGAATTCAAGATTGGGTTGTAACCCTCATCCTACAAATCATAATTTCAGAAAATAAAATTACCACTTCACTAATTAGGGTTAGATACTCGAAAATAGGGGCACATGCATTAAATTCTCCTTGAGATTTCAAGTAAATTGCTGGAATTTTGCAAACAAGGGTTTGTTTGTTCTTCCCCCTGCTCTAATCGAAACCCAGTACCCAAATGTGGGTGTTTTTCAATTTTTGTTTATTAGTAGAACCTTTTAGTTTACTATTTACACATTGAACCCTCCCACTTCGAAAGAGTGTTTAATTTATGCTTTCCCATAAACTAACTACCATTTTGCCATATTTCATTAACTATGTTAAATTTTTTTGTTTATTTTCACTTATTGTTATATTAAACATTTTTGGGGTGTTACAAGTCTACCCCCTTAATTGAGGTTTCGTCCCCGAAACCTGGACACATAACAATTTAAACATTTACATACCGAAGAGAAAAGGGTAGTGCTTCCTCATTTCATCTTCCGCTTGCCATTGAACCAATACTTGTTTAACGGCTTTGTTGCGAAGATTCTTCACCTTAACGTCTTTAATGGCTATTTGTCTTTCAACATAATTTAACCCCTCGTCCAACTCGATGTCATCGAGAGGCACTAATGCTGATTCATCCGCAAGACACTTCCTCAACTGCGATACATGGAAGGTATTGTGGATCCCGTCTAGTGTAGACGGTAATTCTAATCGATATGCAACCGTTCCAACTCGAGCCAAGATTTTAAACGGACCAATATAACGAGGGCCTAACTTACCCCGTTTGCGGAAACGGATTATGCCCTTCCACGGAGATACTTTCAGCAGGACATAATCTCCGACTTGAAACTCGATAGGACGCCTTCTCTTGTCCACATAAACTTTGTGCCGATCCTGGCTACTTTCAGTCGGGTTCTAATCAGATCAATCTTTTCATTCGCCACAACTATTAAATCACTTGGCGCAAGTTCTCTCTGTCCAACTTCGCCCCAACACACAGGAGTTCTACATTTTCTCCCGTATAATAGTTCATAGGGAGCCATTTGAATACCACTATGATAGCTATTATTGTAAGAAAATTCCGTTAGTGGTAAATGGTCATCCTAATTCCCGCCAAAATCTAAGGCACAAGCTCTTAACATATCAACAATCGTTTGGATGGTTCGTTCTGATTGACCATCAGTCTGAGGGTGATAGGCTGTGCTTATGTGTAGCTTCGTGCCCATACTTTCATGAAACTTCTGCCAGTAACGAGAGGTAAATCTAGTATCCCGATCTGAAACGATTGACACGGGCACCCCGTGTCGAGATACGATCTCATTCATATAAATTTCCGCCATTCTCTCAGAAGAGTAAGCTTCTCGAATTGGTAAAAAGTGGGCACTCTTTGTGAGTTGGTCTACGATTACCCATATTGCATCGTGCCCTTTCTTCGTTCTAGGAAGTTTGGTTACCAGATCCATAGTTAACTCCTCCCATTTCCAGACTGGAATTTCCAAGGGTTGTAACTCCCCGTATGGTTTTTGATGTTCTGCTTTCACTTGGGAGCATGTTAAGCATTTCGAGACATTCTTTACAATATCGTGTTTCATACCCGGCCACCAATAATTGGTTTTCAAGTCCCGGTACCTCTTGGCCGCCCCGGGATGGATTGAGTATCGTGACTTATGAGCCTCGTCGAGTAGAGCGGTCTTGACTTCGCAAAATCGTGGAATCCAAATTCGACCGAATCTTGTTTTGAGTCTGGTCGAATTTTCTTCTAATTGATTGGCTACACCTTTAACTCTTTCTTTCTTTAGGTCTTCCGCTCCAAGCGACTTTATTTGGGAATCTCGTATCGTATCAAGCAAACGTGGAGTAACTATCATCTTCATGGATTTTACTTGAATCGGAGGTGGGGACTCTTTTCAGCTTAACGCGCCCGCCACCACGTTCGCCTTTCCCAGATGGTAAAGGATATCGCAATCGTAATCTTTAATCAATTCCAACCATCTTCGTTGTCTCATATTCAAGTCTTTCTGTATGCCGAGTAAATTGTACATCTCGTACCATATAGATAATGCCTCCAAATCTTTAAGGCGAACACCACCGCTGCCAATTCCAAATCGTGTGTTGGGTAGTTTACCTCATGTGGTTTCAATTGTCGTGAAGCATATGCGATAACCCTTCCCCTTTGCATCAAAACGCAACCTAAACCCTGATGTGAAGCGTCTGAATAGACAACCAGGTCTTCGGTCCCATCCGGTAATGTCAGGACCGGGGGACTCGATAGTTTCTCCTTTAATATTTGAAAGGCTTCCTCCTGTTCTTTACCCCACACAAACTTTTCTTTCTTCCTCGTCAGTTTTGTTAAGGCTAGTGCTATCTTCGAAAAATCATGTATGAATCTTTTGTAGTACCCCGCGTGGCCTAGAAAACTTCTTATTTCAGTTGGGTTTTTCGGGGAAAACCATTTCATTACGGCCTCAACCTTTGACGGATCTACTAAAACACCTTCCGAATTGATCACATGACCCGGAAACTGCACCTCTCTGAGCCAGAAGGCACACTTTGAGAATTTCGCATAAAGTTTTTCCTTACGGAGAGTTTCAAGTACTTCACACAAATGTCTCGCATGTTCGACCTTACTTCGCGAATAGACTAGAATATCATCTATGAACACGATCACAGATTTATCTAGCATGGGTCGGCATACACGGTTCATAAGATCCATAAACGCTGCTGGAGCGTTCGTCAACCCAAAGGACATAACAAGGAACTCGTAATGTCCATATCGGGTTCTAAATGCGGTGTTTGCAATATCTTCTTCTTGTACCCTGACTTGATGATATCCCGAACGTAAGTCTATCTTTGAGAACCAATTCGCCCCTTGTAACTGATCAAAAAGATCTTCAATTCTGGGTAAGGGGTAACGGTTTGTTATGGTTATTTTGTTCAGTTCCCTATATTCGACGCACATGCGCATCGACCCATCCTTCTTTTTTTACAAATAGGACCGGTGCTCCCCATGGTGACACACTCGGGCGTATAAAGCCCCTATCTAGAAGATCTTGTAATTGTGTCATTAACTCCCGCATCTCGGTGGGAGCCAATCTATAGGGAGCTTTCGCTACCGGTTTCGCACCTTGATTCAATTCGATGCGAAATTCTATTTCTCGTTCGGGAGGAAGTCCCGGCAATTCCTCCGGAAATACATCCGGAAATTCGTTCACGATCTCAACATCTTCAAGTTTCGGGAGGCTTTGTCGAACATCTTTTGCGTAAGCTAGGTATGCCCTACTCCCGTTAAGTACGTATTTAACGGCTTTAACAAGGGTACACAATTTCGTTTCCACATTTCTCTCCCCTTGAATACTCAGTTGCCTTCCAGTTGGAGATTGAACAAGCATTACTTTATTTTCACAATTAATCTCCACGCGTGTCGTGTCGTGCCATCCAATCCATATCTACTATCATTTTGAACTCCCCCAAAACGATAGGTATGAGGTCGATATCGAATTCTTCATCTTCTATAGTGAACTTACAATTTCTACAGATCTCGTGTAACACATAGTTCTTACTATCGGCTATTTCTACCTCTAAACGGATTGGCATTTCTTCAATCTTAAATGAAGGATGTTGCGTGATTTCATTTGAAATAAACGACATAGTGGCTCCGGTATCAAACAAAACATACACCGGTGTGGAGCTTAATAAAAAGATACCTGAAACCACATTCGGATGAGACTTGGCTTCTTTGGATGTGATTTGAAACATCCTCCCTTTCGCCTTAGAGCTTTCCTCATTCTTTCCCTCCTTCTTTGTTCCTTGTTGGAGTTTAGGACACTCCGACTTAACATGCCCTTTCTTGAAACAGTTGAAACATGTCTTCGGGTTGCTAGGGCACTTGTAGGACGTATTTCCTTCTTCACCACATTTATAGCACCCCTTCTTACCCAAAAGGCATTCCCTAGTGTGAAGTTTTCCACATGTCTTGCAAGGAGTAATACCACTCTTCGACTTATCTTTCCTTCCCTGATCTTGAAACCCCGCCTTTTTAGATGGACTTGAATTTGTCCCCTTTTCTGTCGACCTCTTTTCACCACGTTCCTCCTGTCTTTTAATCTCAATTTCCCTATCCCGTGCCAAATTTATAAGCTCGTCAAGGGTCTCACATTTTGAGGGAGTGATGAACTCCCTAAATTCTGCCTTCAGTATGCCATAAAAGCGATTGATCTTCATTCTTTCGGTCTTCACAAAGTCTCCACAAAATTTCATCTTATCCAAGAAAGTGTTTGATATTTAGTTTATCGTCTCGTTTTTCTGTCGGAGGCGTAAGAAATCATCCTGAATCTTATCAACGGCCGACTGAGGACAGTGATATTTCATGATGGGTTCTTTAAATTCTTGACAAGTCATCATTTGGAGTCTATCCTCACCTACTTCCTTGCTATACGCATCCCACCAATCTTTCGCCTGAAAAGAGAGTTGACCAGTAGCGAACATCACTTGATCTTCCTTATCACACCGACTTCGTATAAACACTGCTTGTATGTTCGAGATCCATCTTTGGCATGCTATCAGATCGATTTTGCCATCATATGTTGCAGGATTGCATGCCATGAAATCTTTATATGTGCATCGTCGTTCCTTGCCTTTACTTTTAGATCCCTCAATCAATTCCTTTAATTCTTCAATCTTGCTAGTCATCATTGCATCCACAACTCCCAATACTCTACTTTCTACTTCTTGAGCTAATCATGGAAGATTAGCTTGCATAACCCCTTCCGCCGCTTCTATGACTTTGTTATTAAATGCTTCTTGACGAGCCGTATCATCATCATCATTAACACTTCTTGCGTCTACCATCTACACAACATCATGTTTTGCGTTTAATACGAATCATAGGCTTTTCAATATATCATAGTTCATTAGTCCGTTATTACTTCATTCGTATTCTTACATTTTGAATTTTACTCCCTTTTAAACTTTCATCATACATTTGTGTCATTCGACACATTACTTTCGACTTTTACAATTTTCTTTCCATCGTAACCACTAATTGTGATTACTTGTATCTTGTTAGGCCTTATATGGGCCCTACATAAACATTGAATAGGCTTTTGGACGACCCGGAAACTCAACATGCGAAAAACAGCACAAAACAAAAGTTTTCAGCGGATTGAACTTCCGCGGACCCGTCGGCGACGGCCTCACATCTCGTCGGTGACGGGCCTTAAAATGTGGCGTCGGCCACTTTGTCCGTAGGCAGCCATTTAAGGCGTCGGCCCAAGGGTGGGTGTCGGCGACGGCCGAGCAGTCTGTCGGCGACGGCCTCCCCAAATGCTGAAACGTTGCGGAACTTATATATTAGCTGATTCGACCATTTCCCGGGTCCGTTTTTAGCCACACGGGTCCAAGGACTTCTCATTTTACCCAAATTATCATTTCTTAGCATACATAACTTTAAAACATATGCCGTGAACACATTGTATATACTTATGTTTACCGAAAATTTAAATCTTTACCTCTTAGCGGTCTTGGAGCGAGCACACTTTCGAGCGAGCCGTCGGTTTGAGATCAAGCACTACTACTTGTTCTCGAATCCCTCAAACCTCGGCTCTGATACCAACTTGCAACGCCCCTAACTTATCATTTTAAAAAGATCTTAATGTGAATAATAGATGTTAGAAATTTCGGCATGACCCGTACGGAAATAGACCACTAACACCTGTTTTATACGGTAAACCATTTCAACATAAAACATCCTTGAAAAAAAATCCAAAACGGAATGTTTAAGTTGTTTACAACAAGAGTACCACTAATAAGTTTTTTCCCCACCACAACCACAAAGGAACTAAAGTACTACACAATTTTAAGTACATAAGACCAAAAGTTTAGACCACGTTATATTAACTTATGACGGAAGCGTGTAGTGGGCGTAGATCAAGTGTGCTCATTCAAATCATCCGACCGCCTAGATTGAGGATTTACCTACATTCAACATAAACAAATAAGTTAGTATTTCATCACTAACACAACTAAATAATAAACCGATTCGTCTCTTTCACGGTTTTACATCATTCAATTACTTTACGAACCATTAAACGGTTCATTACATGCTTGCCTCAAAGTAGAGACTAAGCATACTTTTCTTAACATACCCGCTTAGAACGGATACTAGTATCATTACATAATTTCCATTCGATTCGTTCATGACGAACAAACATATTGTTTACATTCTTACCTCATATTCCGATCCGAGAAAGACGGATCGAATAGACTTTCATTTATTACATACTTAACTTCCTATACCCCGGTTCAACTAAAAGAACCGGATATGATGCATTATCTTTCATAACTCTTTCATTCCTTACAATCCATTTATGACGGATCTTACTTTTACTTTCGAAGAACCATAGATTTCAAATCTCACAATTTTAACATAACGACACAATACAATTGAGACTATTTTACATATAACAACATTATAGAATATGATGTACACTAACGTACCTCGATCTTGTGAACCTTCCGATTTCCTAGTATTGGTTCCTTCTTCCTTCACGCCTATAACAACACATTCATTCGTTTAGTTAGTTAGTACAACCAAATCTCATTCATTTGTCTTCCAAATCATGCATATTATTCTTCTAGGCATTTCATCAAACACTTGCTAGTCATCATATTTACAAACATTATTTACAAGCATACAAAGTATGAATTCCTGCTAGTTCATCTTATAATTCATCAACAATAAATACATGTTCATGTCATTCTTTCGTCTTACCTAATTTTTCTAAGATTTTAGCATTGCAACATCATCATAATTCAAGATTTCACATGATTATATATGTGACAACTCGTATTTCAGAACCTATCTTTGTGTTAATGTAACGTATGTGAACCTTATGTTAGGATTGTTGCTTGTGTTTTTGTAACACCCCGAAAACGGGTTTGGTAATCAAACCACGTTAACGCTACAGAACGGGTAAAATACAGTAAGTGGTAAAACTTACCCGGTAAATTAGGGGATTTAAATAAATAAATCTAATATATATTAAAAGGATGAGAAATGCTTTGAGAAAGCAAAAGTATATAAAAGGGCCCGAGTTGACGGGACTTAAAAAAATAAAAAGGATTATGAACAAGATAAAGTAACTGGGAATAAATGACCTAGTTAGTCATAAGTCTTATAGTAATAAGACAATTTGTTAAAAACACACTATATGCAACTTGGTAAAGTGTAGGGACCAAAGGTCACAAACTTGAAACAAGTTTGTATTAAATAAAACATTTAACACCAAAACACACACTTTAAGTGTGTGTTCTGGTCGTAAATCGCAGGAGAGCCAGAGAGTTCTATGCTCAAACCCTAAACTTCAAGAATTCACCAAATTGAAAGGGGAAATCAAGCCCAAATCGAAATCCAAGCACAGATTATTGATCCTCATCACGGGAGGATTACAAGGTATGCAAAATTTCATGAAAACTCTCTACTTGAAATTCTCATGAAATTGGAATAATCTGAAACTATGGTTGCATGTGTGTCTTATGATGATTTAGGAACAACTATAGTGTCTAGGGAGAAACCCTAGACAAATACGAGTTGAAATCATGTGAAATTTTAGTAAAATCCATGATCACCATTGTAGGTGATTAGAAGGTTATGTAGATTTTAGTAAACACTAGGAAATTGAGTGATATTCTAGTGTAATTTGACAATTGTGAAGTGACTTCAGAATTATAGAAGCTAACAACTTTGTAAGAAGGTTGATTTATGTGAAATTAGGGCTAAGAGATAAGCTAGAAACTTGATAAATAAACATGTAAATTTCTGCCCATAAAGTGTTTGTTGAAATGCCTCAAAGAAGGCTCGAAATTAGAATTTTTGTAGTTAAAACACCTAATGGTGATGTTTTGGCTATTATGCAAAATGTGATTAAAAAGAGTTCTAAATGTGATAAACGTGGTTAAAACGGTGGCCTAAAGATAACGCCTACCGGGTAATTAAAGAATGCTAAAACTATTTGATGAACTCGAATATGCAATTAGTATACTAATGGGCATTTGACTTTTAAAAAGTCAAACTGACCTATAATACGATAAATGGTAATTTTTGATATGAAATGCGTAAGGTGGAATAATCGTATTAAATTATGATTAAACTAACCACCTTGAAAACGATGATGATAGTTTGATGCGTAACAAGCTAGGTGGAAGCTTGATGAGGGAGCGGGTCAAACGAATCAAGAAGGAAAGGAAAAGCGTAGTTCGGATGCGAGGTAGGTAAAGCTTACGCCCCTTTTTATTATTTACAAATGACATGATTGCAAGTATAGTATATGAATGCTACTAAGTGGTTGGCATAGGATGTTCCGACACGAATCAATGAGAGTCGGAACGAAGGAAAATGGTAAGAAATCATAAGTTATGGACAAGGGGTAAAATGGTAAATTAGTCATGTAGTGACGAACAAACAAAAACGGTTTTAAGTAAAATGAGTACAAGGAAAACTGGGATAGGTTTAAAGGGGATGAAATGGTACTTAAATACCATCTCATACGGACAAATGGTCAATTTGACTAAATAGGTCAATTGGTGTGGGTAACGCCATTTGACAATAACATTTAATAATTGCTTGTTGAGTTTTGTAATCACAGGAAATAACATAAGCTTGCGTTGCTTTAACTATAAGGGTTTAAAGCAAAAGTTAAGTAAACGGGTCAATACTTTGACCCGATCCAGGTACGTATAACTAAGCTTTTTGGTTAAACATACAATTTTGGTCAAAATATTTAGCGAAAGTCCTTCGCCGTGAAGTGAGGGACTAAAGTTGACCAAAACACCCTTGAAGGGTATATTGGGCAAACGACTCATAGGGGTCGTTTAGGAACTTGCATATAGATTACGGAATCATTAGACATGAATAAAGGTCATAGGAATGCACATTCGCGGGTCAAATGCTCAAAAGTGGTCATTTGCGTAAAATGATCAACCGATGGGTAAAAATTGGAAAAAAAGGTTCATTATGTTAAATCCACCACAAAATAGTTGTGGTGGAATATTGGTAGTTAATTAGATATGGAACTTTTGTAGCGACACAAGAAAGGCACAAGTTCTAGGCTAAAACGCATAACTACCCTTAACGGGTCAAAATAAGCATACGAGTGAAAACGGGTTTAAATTGTGTAATAAACCTATGATTAGAACCTAATATGGTAGGTAACATTAATTTGAAGAAGTGTATGTGATATAGGAATCAAACAAATACGTTTGTTTGATAGAATGCATAAACGGGTTAAAATTCGGTAAAAAGGTAACGAGTCAAAGGCTTAGAAGTCTCAAAATTTCTTATGTTGGATGTAGGATTTTAACTCCATAAGATGGAGGATTAAATTACGGACGCGTAGGAAAAAGAATCGGGTAAAACGGATCAATAACGAAGAAGTTATGGCCGTTTCCGTAAAAACTGGCATAGCTGATCTGAACTGCAACCTGCTGGAAACTGGTTTCCCAGGCGACACTCGAAGGAACAACATGGTTCCTCCGTGACACGCGACAGAACCCTGATTTAGCGAAAAATCTTTATTTTAATCAGTTTCACTTCCCGGACTCGTTTAAATACATTCTAAGTTACATATGACTAATCCAACTCATGTTTTATGAGTTTCAGGTATGATTTTGGCACCCGAGGATGATCAAGCACAACGAAGAACCGAACACGATCAATAAATAAGCTTCCGCACTATGTATCGTTGTTTTGTTAAATGACGAACTCAAACATGTTATTTTGTATAGTTTTAATTCTGTAAATAAAGTTTAATGAAACCCGTATTTTCAATGTATTGAAATTCTAATTACCCGTTTATTTTCGTAAATTATACGAAAATTGTTAAATAATAATAAGGGTGTTACAGTTTTGTTCATGCTTAAATGGATTAGGGTTCAGGTGAATCAATTGATAAAACCCTTGTTTGATCGATTTATGTGTATGAAGGGAAACTGTTAGTTTTTGATTGATTATCTACATAAATGGAAACAATATAACTGAATGCCATGATTTCGGATATTAAACAACCAATCGCACAAGTTTGTCGGTCGCACAAGATCAAGTCACACAAGACTTGATTTGATCGCACAAGCTCCTAGTCGTACAAGATATGTGCATTTGTTTAAACTCACCGTTATGCATGATCGCACAAGATCTGGTGGATCGCACAAGATGGTGCCGATCGCACAAGATCTTGGGCCTTACACAATGTTTGAACTTAACACATTATTGGACCGAATGGCCCAAAAACCCAGTCGCACAAGTTGTCCGGAACGCACAAGATTAACTATCTGTTTATTATATTGGGCCGTATGTATATATCTGTTGGGCCGGAGTGATTGTTGGGTTCTATTAGTTGTATCGCACAAGACAATTGGGCTAATGAGCTTGTGCGAGCCCAATCTTCTGATCGCACAAGTTAGGATATGTTATGACTGTTAAACGTGATGATATGTGTTTACCATGATTTACATGTGTTCGTAACTTGCTATCTCTGTGTAAACATACGTGCACTGTTTGAACCTAGACCTGACTTGTATGGTAACCATGTTAGGACGTGGTTGACCTCTAGCAGCTCAATTTGACCTTTCGTTTATCTGCCGAGCTAACCTAAGGTGAGTTCACACTTTCTACCAAGCATGGGATTCCCAGGGGTAGGGAATGGGTTAAGGAATATGGATTCCTCGTCCTTTTTGGGTAGGACAGTACGGGTTCAGGAATATAATTCCTCGTCCTCATGGACAGTTAACTTTCACTAGACCAAAACTCTATCACGAAGTCCCTCCTTTTTATATCGACTTAATCGTCGGGCCAATGGCGAGCGGGTCATTAGTTAGATAGCGCTATTTAGGTCTGACAAGCCTCACACTACGCCGCAGAGGACGGGCGTGAACTAATGGATCTGGGCATGTCAATGATGATAGACATTGACAGTTCAGGGCACATAAACATGACTACAGTCAGCAGTCGATATGGTAATGAGTCTAGTAGTATATACATGGGGTAGCCCCCACGGCCGAAGAGCTAGATAATTAATCATGGGGTAGCCCCCACGGCTGGATTGCCAGAGTAAACGGGAATAAACAAAACACGTTTTCAACTACTGGGTAACCCCCACGGCAGGGATGCCAGTTAAAGGAAACTATTTTTGGAAAAACTTAAAACAAACACCCAACTGTGAACTCGCTCAACATTGTTGTTGACTCGTTACTACATGCTTTGCAGGTCAATAGGTTTAGCAGGAGCTTGCATGGGAAAGAGTCGTTGTGGAGCATGGACATTGAGTGTTCATGATGAACTTAAACTTTATTTAATTACGCTTTGGTTTTAGACATTATGCTTCCGCTTACAACTTAAACTATGCTTTGTTTTGGACATCAATTATATTGTGTTGGATTTTATGTTACTTATATGCTTGTTCAATATGATTGGTGGCTTGATCCTGGTCAGTCACGCCTCCAAGCGGTGATACTCCGCAGGTGGATTTTGGGGGTGTGACAGATTGGTATCAGAGCCATTGGTTATAGTGAACTTGGTTTTAATAAGGGAAAAAGTTTTTATTGAAACCAGACTATAACCTGTACAGTGCTCAACGATCCACAACGACGCTTCGCTCCACGTGCAAGACTCGACATTCTAGGTGATATGATTTATGTTTATATTGCCTACTTGCTAGTTATATAGAACGTTGCTCATGGTATGCTTAGTTAGTATAACCACTAATGCCTGAATCCTGTGTGCTTACTCTCTTCTATCACTCCACGTTTATACACATGCGCGACACTTTCCTTACTTGTGTTTCCCTTGATATGAAGATCATGGCGGGACGTGTTAACATGACTCAAGCCCAGTTGACGGCTCTGATTAACCAACAAGTTGCTGCGGCACTTGCAGCCGCACAAGCAGGAGGTATACCCTACAGTCTAAACTCACTCTAGGATCTTTAGGTCCTACTCTCGTAAACCAACACTTGTGCTTAACCTTGTCCCTTCTTACACCCACGACAGGTCAACATGCTCAACTACCTGTGTGCACCTTCAAAACTTTTATGGACTACCGACCTACTACTTTTAGCAGCACTGAAGGAGCTCTAGGCCTCTTCCACTGGTTCGAGAAACTCGAATCTATCTTTGAGATGTGTGAATGCCCTGAGGCTCGCAGGGTGAAGTATGCTACTGGTACTCTTGAGGGTATAGCGCTCACGTGGTGGAACGCTCAGGTCCAAATGCTGGGGTTGGTTGCTGCTAACGCCACCCCCTGGAACGATTTCAAGGAATTGATCAAAGAAGAATATTGTAGCCGTGATGACATTCATAAGCTGGAGGTAGAGTTTTACAACTTGAAGATTACGGGGTCAGAGATTGAAGCGTACACCAAAAGATCGAACGAGTTGGCTATTCTGTGTCCTACTATGGTAGACCCTCCCATCAAACGTATCAAACTGTATCTCAAGGGTTTGGTGCCAGAGATTCAAAGTCACGTGACCTCAGCAAATCTAGGCACCATTCAGCAGATCATCAAGTTGGCTCACCGTCTCACGGATCAGGCGGTGGAGCAGAACAGGTTACCAAAGCGCATTAGTGCTACAGCTACTTCTGATACTCCCAGCGACAACAAGACTAAATGGGATGGAACTTCAAGCAAAGGTTCAACTTCTGTTCAATCTCAGTCTCAGCAGAGAAGGACTGACGACTACAAGAGCCCTAGTCAGCAATCTTCTGGTAGTCAAAGTCAAGGAGGGTACAGGGGAGTTCACCCCAAATGCAATCGATGTAACCTACACCACAGCGGGCCATGTACCAGGAGTAACTGTCATCGGTGCAACAAGCCAGGCCACGCCGCAAAGGATTACAGAAGTTTATATCCCGCAAACCAGAATCATCAGCAACAACAAGCCCCACAGAATCAACGCTAGCAACAGCAGCAGCAAGGTATCAACAAAGGGTGCTTTCAGTGTAGAGCTGAAGGCCACTTCAAGAGAGATTGTCCCCAACTGAACCGGAACCAGAACAACAACAACAATAATAACAACCAGGGGAATGGAAACAACGGGGGTAATAACGGCAATGGTGCAAGGGGTCGTGTGTTCGTTATTGGCCAAGGTGAAGCGAGGAATGATCCCAATGTTGTGACGGGTAAGTTCCTACAGGACGACTTTTATGTTACTGTCTTATTTGATTCGGGTGACGATACTAGCTAAGTGTCCTTAAAAGTTAGTCAAATGCTTAAGCGTACCCCAACACTTTTGAACACCAAGCACACTGCAGAGCTAGCTAATGGTAAAAGTTTAGAGGTCACACACATAGTCAAGGGCTGTAACCTTGTTCTTGCTAATCAGACCTTCTCTATCGACCTCATTCCTATAGTTTTGGGTAGTTTCGACGTTGTCATTGGGATGGACTGGTTATCCCAACACCAAGCAGAGATTCTCTGCAATGAAAAGATTATCCGTATTCCTCGTTCAGGTGATGAACCTCTCATGATTCGTGGCGACAAGAGTGGTGCTGTTGTGAGCATCATCTCTTTCCTTAAGGCCCAGAAGTGTTTGAGAAAGGGTCACACTGCTATTTTGGATCTCGTTACTGATACCTCAAAGAAAGAGAAGAAGATAGAAGATTTTACTATTGTACGCGACTATCCTGAGGTATTTCCTGAGGAACTACCTGGTCTTTCGCCTCATCGCCAGGTCGAATTTCAAATTGAGCTAGCTCCTGGAGCAGCGCCCATAGCTCGAGCACCCTATCGTCTAGCTCCATCTGGACTAGAAGAGTTGTCTACGCAACTACAAGAACTCTTGGATAAGGGTTTTATTTGTCCTAGCTCTTCGCCCTGGGGAGCTCCAGTCTTGTTTGTGAAAAAGAAGGACGGAACCTTCCGTATGTGCATTGACTATCGCGAGCTCAACAAAGTGACCATGAAGAATCGTTATCCTCTCCCACGTATTGATGACTTATTTGACCAGCTGCAAGGGTTGAGCTTCTATTCAAAGATTGATCTGAGATCGGGATATCACCAGCTGAGAGTCCGAGAAGAGGACTTCTCCAAAACAGCCTTTAGAACTCGTTATGGACACTACGAGTTTTTGGTCATGCCTTTTGGGCTGACAAACGCACCTGCGGTCTTCATGGATTTGATGAACCGAGTGTGCAAGCCTTACCTGGATAAGTTCATTATAGTTTTCATCGACGACATCCTGATATATTCTAAGAGTCAGGAGGAACACGAGCAGCATCTACGACTTATTTTGGAACTCCATCGAACAGAATAGCTTTACGCTAAGTTTTCGAAATGTGACTTCTGGCTTCGCGAAGTCCATTTCTTAGGCCACGTGGTAAATCAGGATGGGATTCATGTTGATCCATCCAAGGTAGACTCGATCAAGGACTGGCCTGCACCTAGAACACCAACAAAAATTCGCCAATTCTTGGGCTTGGCTGGATACTACAGAAGGTTTATCAAGGACTTCTCCAAGATTGCGCAACCTCTCACCTCACTAACTCAGAAAGGTGTCACCTATCGTTGGGGTGATGCACAGGAAACTGTGTTTCAACACTTAAAGGATAGACTTTGTAGCGCCCCTATCCTCTCATTGCCTGAAGGCACAGAAGATTTTGTGGTTTATTGCAACGCATCCATTCAGGGACTTGGATGTGTGCTGATGCAACGTGACAAGGTCATTGCTTATGCGTCACGTCAACTTAAGATCCACGAACGGAACTACACTACACACGATCTAGAGCTGGGACCTGTTGTTTTCGCACTCAAGATATGGAGACATTACCTGTACGGTACCAAGTGCACCATCTACACCGATCACAGGAGTCTCGAGCATATCTTCAAACAGAAGGAATTAAACATGCGCCAGCGCCGATGGGTCGAACTTTTAAATGACTATGAATGTGCCATCAAGTACCATCTGGGCAAAGACAATGTGGTGGCCGATGCCCTCAGTCGAAAGGACACTACGCCTAAGTGCGTGCGAGCATTACAACTCACCATTCAATCTAGTCTTCCTTCACAGATACGAGATGCTCAGGTAGAAGCATTGAAACAAGAAAACGTCAGGGCTGAAGCCCTACGCGGCTCAAGAAACGGTTAGAACAAAAGGAAGACGGTGCCTACTATGTAACAGGACGCGTTTGGGTCCCACTCTATGGCAACCTACGACAGCTTGTGATGGATGAAGCACACAAGTCTCGCTACTCAGTACATCCTGGTTCAGATAAGATGTACCACGACTTGAAAACTACATACTGGTGGCCTAGCATGAAAGCCCACATAGCAACTTACGTTAGCAAGTGCTTGACTTGTGCGAGAGTCAAGACTGAATATCAGAAACCATCAGGCCTACTCCAACAACCAGAGATACCACAATGGAAATGGGAGAAATTTCCATGGATTTTGTTACTGGCCTACCTAGATCTCAGCGCGGAAATAACACTATTTGGGTAATCGTGGATTGACTCACAAAGTCTGCACACTTCTTAGCTATCAAAGAAACTGACAAGTTCTCTACTTTAGCAGACGTTTACTTGAAGGAAGTGGTTTCGAGGCACGGGGTGCCCACCTCCATTATTTCTGATCGTGATGCACGTTTTACTTCTGAACTGTGGCAAGCAATGCACAAGTCCTTTGGCTCAAGTTTAGATATGAGCATAGCTTATCACCCGCAAACGAATGGGCAGTCTGAACGCACCATCCAGACCCTTGAAGATATGCTTAGGGCATGTGTGATTGATTTTGGCAACGGTTGGGAAAAACATCTGCCACTAGTGGAATTCTCGTATAATAACAGTTACCACACCAGCATTCGGGCCGCTCCATTTGAGGCATTGTACGGGCGTAAATGCCGATAACCTCTTTGTTGGGCAGAGGTGGGGGATAGTCAGATCACTGGCCCAGAACTTGTGGTGGACACAACAGAACGAATTGCTCAAATACGACAACGAATGGCGGCAGCTCGTGACCATCAGAAAAGCTACGCTGATAAGGGCAGGAAACCACTCAAGTTCCAGGTTGGGGATCGAGTGCTACTCAAAGTCTCACCCTGGAAGGGTGTTGTTCGTTTTGGCAAACGAGGCAAACTTAACCCACGATATGTCGGACCTTTCGAAATCATAGAGAAAATAGGCAAGGTGGCCTACAAACTAAACCTACCAACAGAACTCAGTGCAATTCACAACGTATTTCACGTCTCAAATCTGAAAAAGTGTCTGTCAGATAAGACCCTCGTAGTTCCTTTGAAGGAGCTCACTATCGATGAACAGTTGCGATTTGTCGAGGAACCAGTTGAAATCACGGACCGAGATGTTAAGGTTCTCAAGTGCACTAGAATACCTTTCGTTCGAGTTCGTTGGAACTGCCGTCGTGGCCCAGAGTTCACCTGGGAACGCGAAGGGCAAATGAAACAAAAGTATCCCCAACTGTTCGCAAACAGTCCAACCACTACTGAGACTGAAGCTACTGTGGAATTTCGGGACGAAATTCCAGATCAACGGGGGGAGGATGTGACACCCCAGGAAAACCATGCAACTTAACTAGCTTCCTCAGTGAATACGTACCAAATTTCAGGATGAAATTTCTTTCAAATTGGGGATAATGTGACAACTCGTATTTCAGAACCTATCTTTGTGTTAATGTAACGTATGTGAACCTTATGTGATTATATGAATTTTGATAATCTATGAAATGTTATGTTGATATTGTATATGTGAATGTATGTAACCCGGAACGCACAACTCTAACTCGATCGCACAAGCCTATTCGGGCCACATTCTTGTACTCGAACCATAAGGGCAGCCCATGAAGGGTTCGGCCCACTCCTCCTTAGTTCGATTAACACATAGGGTGTAGTACTAATCCCACACTTTACCTAATCACACAAAGTTTACAAACCCTACTCTCTTTCTCTCCTCTCAAACTCGACGGCAGCCACACCCCATCTCTCTCTAAAGCTTTTGGTTTGGATCATCCTTGTTCCACTTTCAAATCGTTTAGTGTATTATTTCGATTGTATGATTGTTGATATGATTCCATATAATGATTTAGGGATGTTTCAAGATTGATTGTAATGAGGTTTGGTGTTTGTTTGTTCGGCTCATGTTTGTAATAATTACGGATCAATATAGGGTGTGTTGATGTTATGAATTGAATGATGATTTAAAATCTGAAAGCATGATATTCGGCTGAGATGTATACATGTTCGAATGATCGTTAAATGGATTGATTGTGTTAGTATGCATGCTAGAGATAGGAATCATGAATTATGTTAATATGCCTAGGTGTTAGGATTGTTGCTTGTGTTTTGTTCATGCTTAAATGGATAAGGGTTCATGTGAATCAATTGATAAAACCCTTGTTTGATCGATTTATGTGTATGAAGGGAAACTGTTAGTTGTTGATTGATTATCTACATAAATGGAAACAATATAACTGAATGACATGATTTCGGATATTAAACAACCAATCGCACAAGTTTGCCGGTCGCACAAGATCAAGTCACACAAGACTTGATATGGTCGCACAAGCTCCCAGTCGCACAAGATAGGTGCAATTGTTTAAACTCACCGTTATACATGATCGCACAAGATCTGGTGGATCGCACAAGATGGTACCGATCACACAAGATCTTGGGCCTTACACAATGTTTGTACTTAACACATTATTGGACCGAATGGCCCAAAAACCCAGTCGTACAAGTTATCCGGATCGCACAAGATTAACTATATGTTTATTATATTGAGCCGTATGTATATATATGTTGGGCCGGAGTGATTGTTGGGTTCTATTAGTGGTATCGCACAAGACAATTGGGCTAATGAGCTTGTGCGAGCCCAATCTTCTGATCGCACAAGTTAGGATATGTTATGACTGTTAAACGTGATGATATATGTTTACCATGATTTACATGTGTTCGTAACTTGCTATCTCTGTGTAAACATACGTGCACTATTTGAACCTAGACATGACTTGTATGGTAACCATGTTAGGATGTGGTTGACCTCTAGCAGCTCAATTTGACCTTTCGTTTATCTGCCGAGCTAACCTAAGGTGAGTTCACACTTTCTACAAAGCATGGGATTCCCAGGGGTTGGGAATGGGTTAAGGAATATGGATTCCTCGTCCTTTTTGGGCAGGACAGTACGGGTTCAGGAATATAATTCCTCGTCCTCATGGACAATTAACTTTCACTAGACCAAAACTCTATCACGAGGTCCCTCCTTTTTATATCGACTTAATCGCCGGGCCAATGGCGAGCGGGTCATTAGTTAGATAGCGCTCTTTAGGTCTGACAAGCCTCACACCATGCCGTAGAGGACGGGCGTGAACTAATGGATCTGGGCACGTCAATGATGATAGACATTGACAGTTCAGGGCACATAAACATGACTAAAGTCAGCAGTCGATATGGTAACGAGTCTAGTAGTATATACATGGGGTAGCCCCCACGGCGGAAGAGCCAGATAATTAATCATGGGGTAGCCCCCACGGCTGGATTGCCAGAGTAAACGGGAATAAACAAAACACGTTTTCAACTATGGGGTAACCCCCACGGCAGGGATGCCAGTTAAAGGAAACTGTTTTTTGAACAACTTAAAACAAACACCCAACTGTGAACTCGCTCAACATTGTTGTTGACTCGTTACTACATGCTTTGCAGGTCAATAGGTTTAGCAGGAGCTTGCATGGGAAAGAGTCGTTGTGGAGCATGGACATTGAGTGTTCATGATGAACTTAAACATTATTTAATTACGCTTTGGTTTTAGACATTATGCTTCCGCTTACAACTTAAACTATGCTTTGATTTGGAAACTAATTATATTGTGTTGGATTTTATGTTACTTATATGCTTGTTCAATATGATTGGTGGCTTGATCCTGGTCAGTCACGCCTCCAAGCGGTGATACTCCGCAGGTGGATTTTGGGGGTGTGACAATATACCTACTTTGATCATCCTATTCATGACACAATTTCATAAAGTGGGTTTTTACTAAAATCTTTCAAATAACCTGAAATCAAACATGATTCTTGTTCAAAAAGGTAATCCTAACTCAGTTTTACCTCATTTGTTACAAGAATTCGAGATTGGGTTGTAACCCTCATCCTACAAATCATAATATCAGAAAATAAAACTTACCACTTCACTAATTAGAGCATTCTCATCCAAACCATCAAAATATGTGAGGGATGGTTTTTATATTATAAAGGGTATAAAAAATGATTGTGAGTGGAGGAGAGAGAAAATGTTGTTGTTCATCTGTATATTTGGAGGGACACTGTTCACCCAGTATAATTTTTTTAATATATATTGAAAGTGGTTGTGAGTGAAGGAGAGAGAAAAATGTAATGATAATATTATTTAATTGAAAAGGAGAGAGAAAAAATATTTGTTTTTAGTGAAAATATATTGATATAGGAGTTGTTTTTTAGTGGAATGTATGTATAATTTGATGGATTGGATGAGAATGCTCTTAGAGTTAGATACTCGAAAATAGGGGCTCATGCATTAGATTCTGCTTGAGATTTCAAGTAAATTGCTGGAATTTTGCAAACAAGGGTTTGCTTGTTCTTCCCCCTGCTCTGATCGAAACCCAGTACCCAAATGTGGGTGTTTTTCAATTTTTGTTTATTAGTAAAACCTTTTAGTTTACTATTTACACATTGAACCCTCCCACTTTAAAAGAGTGTTTAATTTAGGATTTCCCATAAAACTAAGCGGTATGGGGGCCGGCTTAGGCCCGGCGAGGCCCGGCGCCGGTCCCCCACACCGCCCCCCTCTTCCCGTCCCGGCGAATCCGGCTCCCCACAGACGAAGTCGACGGGCAATTTCAAACATATATAGCCGTTAGTAATGGCTAGAATTTAAAAAAAAAAAAAAAAAAAAAAAAAAACCTTTTCCACTTTAAATATATACCCATTTGTTAGACCCTGTTCAGGCTCAAAACAACTTCTTTTCACGTAATATGGCAAGTGATTTCAGTAGATGTGAAACAGATGTGAGGAAATGGAAATCAGACTTTCAAGAAACAAGACCTACAGAATTATCAAGTTTATATCACTTAGAAACAAAATGGTTTACAAAGTGATTGTAAGATTATTATCTAATACAAACGAATCTTGAATTCTGTGGGGGAGAGAGCAATGGAGTTTAGATGTATGTGTGAATGCTAAGCTTCAAACTCACTTTACTTCTCCTGGTTTAGCCTTCTATTTATAGACTGCTTGTATGAATAAACAATTGTTTATTCATACAATAATTCCTGCAAAAAGTGGCCAATTGACATATTCATTGATTCCAACGTTCAAGTTGGCTTTTTCATCATGATTTCATTTAATGTCAACTTGCTTCGGTAAGTGTGGCAGGACAGAGCCAATTTCAGACAAGTGGGTTGTTTCATCAGAAATTCTGATAAACCACTTCATCAGAAATTCTGATGAACAAATCATCAGAAAATCTTTGATGATCAGAAACGTCAGATACTGATGATATTTTATCAGAAATATCATCAGATCTATCAGAAAAGACCTTTTCTGATAATCCAATTCAGCTCTTGATCAACTTGTAATTCTTTTAAGTAGATGCTGTGCTTTTCCAGTTGTCCCATCTGATCTTCTTTTTCTAGTTCGTGATCTTCAGGACTGTGATCTCTTTCATAGACACAGTTGATTGTGTTTTCTTTCAATACTTACAAATAAAGTTTCCTAACAGTTCCCCCTAAGTATTGTAAGGAAAAGAACTATCTCTATGTCAAACATAAACAATTTTCTTTGAAAGAAAAATTCAAAAACAACTAAGTTTAGAAACATAAAGCATAGTCAAACCAACCATACATCAGGCAAATTTAAAACTTTGTTCAAAAACAGAAATTTCATCTTATCAATTCATTTAATTGATCTTCACTCCACTTCTGTATTTGTCTCCTGGTTTCAGTCTTTTCTTGTAATCAATAGCCTTTTGAGTTGCTTTGTACATCTCTTTATACCATCCTCTTGCTTCCATCCAATTTTCAATGCACTCTTCAATTGTTTTTCTCAGCTTTTCATTGTTCTTTCCCTTCTTTTTGAGCTGCTCTTGTTTTTCATTCATGCAGTTTCTTATATATTTTAGTGTTTGATTTGAATACCTGCATATTTCACTGATTCTGAACAGAGCTTTCTTTTCATTTGCATCTTTGAAGACTACACACATTTCTGGTTGATCAAATATTTCTCCGGTTCTTACTGGTTTAGAAGAGATTTCAGCTGGAATTGAAGTGTTTGGTGGTGGTATTAGTACTTTGTTGCTGTACTCAAAATTAATACATAGATCAAAGTCTGCCAGTGCAGCCCTTTTGTATAACTTTTCTCCTGTACTTTTGAGACTTTCAAGGGCTCTTCTGATTATAACTGAATTTCCTTTCATTTCATCAATGATACTCTTCATCTTGACTATTCCCAATGGGTGAATATCATCAGCCAGATTTGCATCAGTAACCTTCTGTTGACTGTTGTCTTTTCTGATCAAGGTATACTTGTTTTGTGCTTCATTACCTAGGATGCCTCCTCCAGTGGTCATTGTATCAATTCTTTCAATTGATACTATTGGATTAGTCAAATGCTTGTGTAAAATTACCCAACCTCCATTGTTTCTGTTTTCAACAATACCTTTGCTCAATGGAGAGAGTGATCTCTTTGGGTTGTCTTGTGGACCTTTCCAATAGTAATTCTTTAGATGTTCTTCAGGGTACATTATAGTGTGTAAATCACCTTTTAGCACTTCCATTTCCCTGATGTTCCCTTCTGAATCTTCTATCATTTCTTTTCTTGGCCTTTTTGAGGAAGTCACTTCATGTTCCATTCTTCTCTTTTCTTTTGTATCCAACATTATGCTCAACTCTGTTTCTCCAGTGATGGTTGTGGAAACTGGTTGTACTGGAACATGCTCTTTTGGTTGTACCCTTAATGTGTCTGGCTTTGTGACATTTGGTGGAGGACCCATGGGTATCTTTTGTTTATCTTGAGGTGGACCCATGGGTTGCTTCTGTTTTTGAGCTGTTGCGATTTCTGTTGGTTTGGTTTGATCTTGTTGAACAATTTCTGGTGGTTGTTGAGAACTTTCTGACCTTCTTGCTTGTCTTTCTTGTGGAATTTGAGCTTTCAGTTCCTGAAGATCAATATTAGCTAATCTGGCAACATTATACTGCAATCTCTTAACTAATAGATGAACATTTGAAAGAGCTTAAGTATTTGTTTCCTCTTGTTTCTTCATATTCTGGAACTCCTGATTTTCTTGATTTCTTTGTGCAGCTAATTCCATCAATAGTTTCTCAAAAGCCTCAGTCATGCTGCTGTTGTTGGCTCTGAGAAACTGTATTTCTTCAAGAAGCTTCCCTGAACTTGAGCTTTCCCCTGCAGTTGCAACCTCAGCCATCTTTTTCTTGATATCATGCAGTTCATTAATAGCTTTATTAATTTCTGATGAGCTTTCTTTGTTTTCTGATGATCTTTGCAATTTGTTGAGGGCTGTTGTATTGTCTTCAGTTTGCTTCTGCACAGCTTTGACAGTTTCTGACAAAAACTTGATTTCTGATTTGTGATTTCTGATTTCTTGTAGTATCAAATCAAGTTTTTCTTCTGTTGCTGTTTTCACAGTAGCAGTTTTATCTTCAGGTTCTTTTTGAAGTTATGAAGGTGACATAGATTGTTGTTCTTGGGAAATTGGAGAAACAACAGATGTTTCTCTTCTAACACCAGCAGAAAACACATTCTCTGCTATTTTAAGGTTAAGAGGATTGAATGAATCCAAATTCCCTATATCCTCACCAGAAAATTGAAACAAATTCAAGTTCTGGATTTCCTCATTTCCTTGAACCATTTCAGGTTCTCCATGAGTTGTTGAGAAACTTTTTGTTTTCTCATCCAGGTTTCCTTGATCAGCAGGCTGATCTCTACCTGTTGTTACTACATTTTCTTCCTCAGAATCTGATTCAGAAAATGAGTCTCTTGTTTTACTCACTTCTTGTTTTGAAGAAATAGTTTCTCTAATTAAGATTTCATGTTTTCCTTGAATTGATTCATCAGAATCATTCTCAGAATCATAAAATATGTTTATTTTAGACTTTTGTGCACCTGTTTCTCCAATGTGTGAGTCTTCAGCATGGTGTTCTTCAGTCACAGGACTCATGTTTACATCTTTTTCAGCTAGATGAGGATCAGATTCATCCTGCTGTTCCATTCTTGGTGTGCTTGACTCCTGTGCATCATGCTCCATAGGGAACACTTGTTCAAAAACTCCTTTGCTCTGTGACTTTTTGTTCAACATCTTCAGGTATTCTGCTCTGTATGGTGATTCTTCTAGTATTATGCTCATCACTTTTTTCTGTCAGAGCAGGTACATCATAATCTGACTTCCAAGACCCTGCAGCATTCCATGGTTTCATAATTTCTGTCTTCCACATATTTTCTGATGCTGGGATTTCCATGTTTCTTTTCAGAAAAGCATCAGAAATTATGATTGATAGAAACCTTGGAAAGGGTAGATGTGTATCTATTCTTCCATCTTTGGTCAGAATTGATCTTCTGATCAGAATAAATATTTCTGCTCCATAATCAATGTTCAATCCATTAATTAGACTGAACATGATTGTTAGAATGCTCATATTTATCTGATCTGTACCTCCAATCTTTGACGATAGACACTTATTCAGAATTTCCATTAAGACTTGCCAGAAGGCAGGTAGCTTGTTTCTCTTGAATTTACTGATTGTTGAAATCTTTGTTTTGTATCCCATTACAGCATCAAGTTGTGAAAACATATCTTCTCTTTCTGGTGACTTTTCAAAGTTCTGATATAAGGGTAGCTCCAAACATTCCCTTATCTTTTCTGGTGAAATTTTAATGAAGATATTTCCCCACACATGTGCTGTTAGCTCAGTATAACTTGAGATTTTGAGAGTTTTTACAACTTGTTGTATGAGTTCTTGTGGTATCTCTCTGGTCTTTGTAAGAGCTTGAGCTAATGGGCACCTTGTTAGAAATTCAATGAGAATTTGACACTTCGTATCATACTCTTCAATTTTATCGTTCATTGCTTCATTGTTGCTCTTTAATGGAAGAAATTCATGTTCAGTGATGAAAGGAACTGAGTGTTTAACTTGAGGTTTGTTGATGTTGACAGCAGCCATTGAGAATTTGGGTTTTGTGTTTGGAAAAGGGTTTTAGGGTTTTGAATTTGAAGGTTGAAGATGGAAGACTCTGTTTTGAATGAGGTATTTATATGGTGTGTAGACAGAGATTTTTTGAGTGTTTGTCATGGGTTGTTTGAGTTTAAGAGGATTAATGACACCTTTATGATGTTTTAATCCTTTAAGGAGACAACCGTTTTTGAAAGACCATTGATTTATCTCTAATTTAATGTATATCCTTTTAAAGAGACTTAGAGACTTCAACGATTTTACAGATAAACACAATTTTCCAACTTGCGCCTTTTCTCTATGTGGGACCCCTTTTGTTTAAAAAGGTCCAATCGAAACCTTTTGTGTGTTACCCCAGATATTTCTCATGATGATATTTTTATCATCAGTTTTTTTTTTTTTTTTTTTTTTTTTTTTTTTTTTTTTTTTTTTTTTAAGATGAGAGGGAATAAGAAGAGTTCTGAGATTTTACTTACATTGTAGTCTTGCATTTCTGAACTCCACACCTTTGTTTTGATATACCAGAGGTATATTTTTGTTTACATAGCTTGTTCTAGTCCTCAGAAAAAATTTAAAAAATTTGTATTTTCAAAAATTCAATTAAATCTGATTAAAAGAATTGTTTTTCTGATGATATGTTAAACTTTCTGATTTTTCAAAACAAAAAATGATTTTCTGATCAGTTATCAGAATTTTCACAATTTTCTGGTGAATGATCAGTTTTTCTGATTGACCATCAGATTTTGATTTCTACTAACTTCTGTTAGTTTCCATGTCAAATTCACCAGATTTTCTTTGATTTTATCAGTCAAGAAGTGTTGGTCCCCCCTAGATCTATTTATCAGAGAAAAAAAATTTAAAACAAATCTGTTGAAAGAAACATAAAACAAACATGATAAACGAAAACAAAACTTAAAACAAAGAAAACTTAAAACAAAGAAAACTACTCCTCCTCCTCTAACACATTGAACATGTACTTCACATATAACCAAAGACTGGTTACTCGTCCGGTGTGATTCTTCGCCGGCGTCAAGGTGGCTTCACTAATTTTTTCTTGAAGTACCATCTCAGCTCTTGAGTAGCAGCTTCTCACTCCTCCAAAGCCTAGTTGACTAGTGATCACCTTGGTAACAAATCGAGGGTAAATCAGAAAGGGTTGACGGTCGTGGATGTTTGCCTCTAAGTCTCTCATTAGAAACTTAGCATAGTTAAATGGTTTTTCTTGTATCACAGCATGCACCACTTCCATCATCCTATTCGACAGCTCATTGAAGTGTCCAATTTTCTTGGAAAAGCAGACACTTAGCTGAGTTATCAAAAACTGGAAAGGTGGTATAAATCCAGACTTGCTAATGGCTCTTGACGAGTTGAGTGTGTGATAGCCCATTTCAGTCAAGGTTTGTTGCACATTTGATTTTTCCGGAAGTTGGATTTCATGATCATCACCCAGTTTGAGGACTTTTCTGATTGTTTCTTCTTTTAGAGTAATTTTTACTCCCATAACCTCACTTTCAATCCACATGGAAGTACCACCAAAAATGATTTGAGAGTTCCACCAGAACTCTTGGAGAAGTTCTGGATATATGGTGACATGTGATGACACAGCAAAGCCTAGAGGACTTTTCAAGTTGGATCTTAATCTAAGATTGTGAAGTCTATGAAACGGAAGAGGGAATTGAGTGGCTTTCATCAATTTTGGGCGACCCATTTTTGATAAAGGGAAAAAAACTGTTGAAGGGCTTTTGAAGAACTGGTTTTTGTTACAAATGTTCTTTTCAGGTTGATAGTATTTATATATGAAAGTGATGTTATAACAGCCAACCTTTTTCTCTTCAATTAAGAAGATATCTATCCCAGTGAATGTAACAGTGAGTGTAACAGTGATTTTGACAGTATATCAAGCCCCATGTGTGAGTAAGCATTAAATGACTAGGCATCTATTTTCATAGCTCCTAATAATTCTAGTGCCTACGTGTCACATTTAAGTTTCTTATGAAGAAATGACGTTGCATGCAAAAAAAATGAAATTCAATAAACTAAAAGAAAATGAGATGGTTGATTATCACAGTTGTATGGAACTTTATCAGTATGCATGTTATTTTTCCCCCTTTTTGTGTTTTTTTTTTTATTAAAACAAAACAACAAAAAAAATACACGAAAATAAGTAATTACAATCTGTGGAATATGCATGAGGATGAAAATTTTTTTTTGATGTTTCAACATAGTTTCTGATTTTATATCAGAACTTCTGGTAATTTTTCCCAGAGTGTCTGATATTTTCTCAGATTATCTGATAATTATTGACTATTTATCAAATTTTCTGGTGTTCCATCAGATTGATGGATTGTTTTATCAGAAGCTAGTTGATTTGTTCTATGAGTATCAGAATTTTGTTGTTTAACAAGTTGGTCATCAATTTGTGTTTTTGTGTTTTCTGAGAAATCTTCATCATTTAGATTGACCATGCCTAGTTTGCTGATTAAAAAATTGTGTCTCTTTTCATCAAGAGGTTTTGTAAAGATATCAGCAATTTGATTTTCAGTTGGAACAAAATACATTTCAATGTTACCTTTCTCCACATGATCTTTTATGAAGTGGTATCTGACATCTATGTGTTTAGTTCTTGAGTGATGAACAGGATTTTCAGTTATTGCAATGGCACTCTTTGAGTCACATAGAATTGGAATTCTTGTCAGAGTTACTCCATAATCTTTCAGTTGAGTCTGCATCCACAGCAATTGTGAACAGCAACTTGCTGCTGCTACATATTCTGATTCTGCTGTTGATGTGGCAACACAGTTTTGTTTCTTGCTTGCCCAACATACTAATCTTTCTCCCAGAAGTTGACATGCTCCAGATGTGCTTTTTCTGTCAATTTTGCACCCTGCATAATCTGCATCTGTGTATGCAATTAATTCAAGGTTTGTATCCTTAGGATACCAGAGACCAATTTCTGATGTGCCTTTGAGATATTTAAACACCCTTTTTACAGCTTTCAGATGAGATTGTTTAGGATCACATTGATATCTGGCCAGAAAACATGTTGCAAACATGATATCTGGTCTGCTTGCAGTTAAATAAAGCAGTGATCCTATCATCCCTCTATAGGTTTTAATATCAACACTTATACCATTTTTATCAGAATCTAACTTGTTCCCTGTTGCCATGGGAGTTTTTGAAACAGAGCAGTTTTCAAGTGAGTATTTTTGTAGAATTGTTTTCACATATTTTGATTGACTCAAAAATATTCCATCAACTCTTTGTTTTACCTGTAACCCAAAGAAAAAGGTTAACTCACCCATCATACTCATTTCAAAGTGGTTGGTCATCAATTTTTGAAATTTGTCACAAAATTTTTCATTTGTTGATCCAAATATAATGTCATCAACATATATCTGGACAAGCAGAGTGTGACCTTTGTGTGTTTTGAGAAAAAGAGTGGTGTCAGTAGTTCCTTTGGTAAACCCAGAATTGAGTAAGAAGTTTGATGAAGTTTCATACCAGGCTCTAGGAGCTTGCTTCAACCCATACAAGGCTTTGTTTAATCTATAAACATGATTTTGAAATTTTGGATCAACAAAGCCTTCTGGTTGATGCACATAAACTTCTTCCTCAATTTTACCATTCAGAAAAGCTTATTTTACATCCATTTGATAAACTTTTAAGTCCTTAGATGCAGCATAAGCAAGAAAAATTCTTACAGCTTCTAATCTAGCTACTGGTGCAAAGGTTTCATCATAATCAATACCTTCTTGTTGACAGTAACCCTTGACCACTAACCTTGCTTTGTTCCTTGCTCCTTTCAAATTGATCAAGCTCTTCTTGCATGGCTTGAATCCAGTCTGGATCATTTAGAGAATGCACACTCATGTGCAGTGGCAGACCTTGTTCTGACACCATCTGTAGGATTGCCTATGATGTCTGAATGAACATGTCCTTTGATCCATCTTAACCTGTTGTGAAATGTTGTTGGTTCTGATGGATTTGAAGTTTCCCCCTGATCAGGTGTTACGTTTGTCTGAAAAGTATCAGAAATCTAGATTTCTGATGTACTACATACTTGATCTGCAGGGTTAGAACATGAATAATCTTTTGATTTATTTTTAAAAGCATCATCATGTACTAGAAAATCTTCATTTAATATTTCAAAGAGATGTTCATAATTTTCTTGATTGTCAGAAAATTTTATTTCTTTTATGTATTCATCAGAAACCTCTGTTTCTGATAAGTCATCGAATGAGACATACAAACTTTCTCTGATGGTCCTAGTATTGAGAATAAAAACTCTGTATGCTTTTGAGGACAAAGAGTAACCAAGAAAAATGCCTTTTTCTTCTTTTCTGCCAAATTTTTCCAGGCTTTCAAAATCATTAAAAACAAAACATCTACAACCAAATGTATGCAAAAATTTTATACTTGGTATTCTTCCACTTATAATGTTGAAAGGTGTTTTGTTGTGCCTTTTGTTGATTATGGATCTGTTTTGTGTAAAACATGCATTTGCTACAGCTTCTGCCCAGAAGTGAGTGGGCAATTTAGCATAAGCAAGCATGGTTCTGGCAGCTTCTACGAAGGTCCTATTCCTTCTTTCAACCACACCATTCTGTTGAGGTGTTCTTGGAGCAGAAAAATCATGAGAAATTCCTTTACTTACTAAAAAATTCTCAATTTTTGCATTTTTAAATTCTGTTCCATTGTCTGACCTGATCCTTCTTACTGTTAGTTTTAACAGATTTTCAATTTTCTTAATAAAATTAATGATCAGATCAGGAGTTTCACTTTTCTTTCTCAAAAAATCTACCCATGTGTACCTGGAGAAGTCATCTACTATTACTAGTATGTATTTCTTTCCAGAAAAACTTTATGTACTTATGGGTTCACACAAATCCATGTGTAAAAGTTCCAAATTTTGTGAAATAGAAGACTCGGAAATTGATTTATGTGAGCTTCTTTTGGATTTTCCCATTTCACATGCTTCACAAATTTTATCCTTCTTTGAGGATATCAAAAGTAATCCTTTTACCAGACCTTTGCTTGCTAATTGGCTTAGGTTTTTGAAATTTAAATGAGCAAGCCTTTTGTGCCATAACCAACTACTACCTTTGTTATGTTTTGAAAATAAACATAGTTTTGGATGTTCACTTTCGTCTTTAAAGTCAAAATAGTAGATAGATTTTCTTATCCTTTTCCCACTTAAATAAATTTTGTTATCATCTATACCTATTAACAAGCATTTTTCTGGTAAAAAGGTTACCTGAAAACCTTTGTCACAGAATTGACCACAACTCAGCAAATTATACTTTAAGCCTTCAACAAAGGCTACTTTCTCTATGGTCAAACATCCATATTTTATGCACCCATATCCCATGATCCTCCCTTTCACTCCATTTCCAAAATTTACCATTCTACCCAGCTTTGAAACAAAGTTGCTGAGTAAGCTCCTATCCCCAGTCATGTGCTTGGAGCTTCCTGAGTCGCAGTACCAGATCTGCTGCACATGATGGTCCTGAAATGAAATGATTAGAGGATTTTTGGTACCCAGGCATGCTTGGGTACTGTTTCTGATGAAATTTGAAACATTTTGTTTTTATTTCTTCTTGGTTTTGCATCAGAAACTCTGTTATATGCTGAGCCACTAACAGATTTTACATTTTTCTTTTGAAGATGGTGTTGGACAAGCTTCAGTATGTTAACACACATACAAGAGTTATCAGAATTTTCTGATAGATCCTCTTGTGATGGAATGATTGGATAATTTTGAAAAGATGAGTGAACTGCTTCTGGAGTTTTTACAGATTCTTGACTGCATTCACTCTTGTTTGTTTTGAAGTTTGGTTTGTCAAAAGAATATTCAGAACAGATTGATTTGCAAGATTCAGATTCAGATTCTGATATTAAATTAACAGAATTCTGATGAGTTGCTTTTACAAAGATAGTGGGTTTATTTCTATTTGATCTTATAGAACTTGTATACCCTAAACCCTCTCCTTTGTTCTTAGGTGTGGACTCAATAAAATTTATAAACTCTTTAGCCTGTTGAAAACCTCTTACATTGATTTCTTTGTCATTGATTTTCTTGTAAAGATCTTTTCTTTCATTTTCATAAAACTCAATTTTTGCTCTTTGATCTAAACTGTCCTCAATAAGATGTTGGTTTTCAAGAATGATTTTATTCAAAGTCCGTTGCAACTCATCAGATTTTCTAATATCTGATTTATGTCTTTCTTGCAGATTTAGAAAATCTGACATGAGCTTGTTTAGTTTGTGTTCAAGATCAAGATTGTCTAAATTTACCTTTTGTTCTGAAGTTTCTGGTAGTCCTTCAGAGAGTGCCATGAGGCAAAAATTTACCAATTCTTCTTCATCATCAGAAGAATCATCAGATAACCATGTATCTGTTCCAGCAATTAAGCTTACTTGCTGCTGCTTCTTTGCTTCTTCAAGCTTTTTCTCATAATAGGCAACATCTTTCAGCTTTTTGGTCTTGCATTCTGATGCATAATGACCTCTTTGCTTACACTTGTAACACACAACTTCAGCCTTCCCTTTATCCTTAGATCTAAACTCTTCTTTAGATCTTCCATCCATCCTTCCTTTGTCACTCCTCTGGTATCTCTGGTTACCTCCCCTCAACCTCTGCTCAAATGTTTTGGTGAGCAGTGCTATTGCTTCAGCAAAAGCTGAAAAGTTTGATGATGCATCAGAAGTTTCAAGATTTTGACTGTTTGAAGGTTGTGGATCATTTGTTGTTGTTGATCTTTGTGAGTTGGAGATTAGAGCTAAAGATCCCCCTCTTTGAATGGTTTCTTCAATTATTTCTTCCTCTCTGGGGATCAAGATGCTGTATAAGTCATGAAGACTCATGTTTCCTAGTTCTAAGGTTGATGATAAAGTCATAGTAAGACTTCTCCATTCTCTAGGAAGGGCATCAAGAAATTTTATGTTTCTTTCATCGTTTGATTTTGTTATACCAAATTTCTTTAGCTCGTTTAAAAGTTTTGTAAATCTTTGATATGTATCATTTAACCTTTCATTTGGCAAACTTTTAAACCTTTCATAAGATGAGGCATTATTTGTTCTTTTGTTTCTTCTCATCCTTTCTCCTCCTTCACAAAGGTTTTCCAACTGATCTCATATTTCCTTAGCTGATGCACAAGCATCAACTTGTGAAAATATGTCATTAGGGATGGCCATAATTAAAAGTGACTTAGCCCTTTCATCCCCAGCCACTAGGTCCTTGTCTTCCTCACTCCAATTTATTTCTCTTTTGGGAGCGCGGGAGGCAGGGATTGCTGGTGATTGGTCAGTTGCTGGAATAGCAGGTATATCAGTCATTGGTGTATGTGGACCCCTTTCAATGGATTGAAACTGAGCTCGGTCATGACCATTAAGGAAATTGACCATCCTGATTTTCCACTGGGGGTATTCCTCTCTGACCAGAGTCGGAGGTTTAGACATAGAACCAATGTTAAAAGAATTATTCCAGGATTGAAAGCTGGCCATATTTAGAGAAAAGAAGACGAGCGATTGATCGTTTGAAAATAGTTTATTCAATCTGCTCTGATACCAATTGTTAGACCCAGTTCAGGCTCAAAACAACCTCTTTTCACGTAATATGGCAAGTGATTTCAGTAGATGTGAAAAAGATGTGCGGAAATGGAAATCAGACTTTCAAGAAACAAGACCTACAGAATTATCAAGTTTATATCACTTAGAAACAAAATGGTTTACAAAGTGATTGTAAGATTATTATCTAATACAAACGAATCTTGAATTCTGTGGGGGAGAGAGCAATGGAGTTTAGATGTATGTGTGAATGCTAAGCTTCAAACTCACTTTACTTCTCCTGGTTTAGCCTTCTATTTATAGACGGCTTGTATGAATAAACAATTCTTTATTCATACAATAATTCCTGCAAAAAGTGGCCAATTGACATATTCATTGATTCCAACATTCAAGTTGGCTTTTTCATCATGATTTCATTTAATGTCAACTTGCTTCGGTAAGTGTGGCAGGACAGAGCCAATTTCAGACAAGTGGGTTGTTTCATCAGAAATTCTGATAAACCACTTCATCAGAAATTCTGATGAACAAATCATCAGAAAATCTTTGATGATCAGAAACGTCAGATACTGATGATATTTTATCAGAAATATCATCAGATCTATCAGAAAAGACCTTTTCTGATAATCCAATTCAGCTCTTGATCAACTTGTAATTCTTTGAAGTAGATGCTGTGCTTTTCCAGTTGTCCCATCTGATCTTCTTTTTCTAGTTCGTGATCTTCAGGAGTGTGATCTCTTTCATAGACACAGTTGATTGTGTTTTCTTTCAATACTTACAAATAAAGTTTCCTAACACCATTCTTCTTCCATTTTTTATACCATTTCCTCAATATTTCACCCATTATTTTCCCATTCTCATTCATTTTTATAAAAAAACACTCCCATTTTTATACCAATCTTTTATAAAAAAATATATTTTCATCCACAATGGCATCTAATTCTTGGTGGTCCTCGTTTTCTTCGGACGAAGAATAGATGTTTTTCGCAAACGCTGTGGTAAAGGCAGCGCAAATTCTTTTGGAGGATGAAGAGGAAGATGGCTCGACTGAAAACGTTATTTATATTTAAATTTTGAATTGTTTTTATAAAGTTAAACAAATAAAAAAGTTAAACAATAAAAATTAAACATTAAACAATAAAAGTTAAACAAATAAATAAATTAAACAATAAAAAAATATGTGAGGTAGCCCCATCCTCCACCCCCTCAAAAGTGAAGGAGGTCCATCCTCCATGGGATGGTGATGTGGCGCCTATGTGGCGGCTCATCCTCATGGGGATGGAGCTCTCCATACCCTTTAGTCTAAACTAACTACCATTTTGCCATATTTCATTAACTATGTTAAATTCTTTGTTTATTTTCACTTATTATTATATTAAACATTTTTGCGGTGTTACAGTTAGGGTTTTCAAGTCTCGTAATAAACACAAACAAAAACCTAGTGAACAATATCTGTCTTCCAAGCAAACTGAGAAACAGCCACAGCTTTGGCTCTTTATTGTTTTTACTGTTCCAGAATATATAATAATAAGGTTGTGAGAATCAACACCAGATACATATAAATCTCAGTCAATGCTTAATAAAATCGCTATAAGTGCGTTTCCAGAAACCACCGACCAGTTCCTTGTCATTAAATAAAATCCATAAATAGAAATCTTTGATCCCATAATGGTTGTGCAAGAAATTTATTGTTCAGATGAGAAAGGAAAAAAGGACAATATTAATAATTTTTAATTGTTATCATTCAACTGCATTAACATCTCCGCCGGACTTATACAAGCAATTTTGTTGCACGCGCGATGATGAATAGGACAACCAGGAAGCATAGGCGTAGTGTGTCGGCATGCGATTTAGTGTCACTGTAACAGGATTAACCCTACACTTCAACCCTCATCCCTTGCTCAATATATTCTCAAAATTAGCTATGAAGGAGCACTGCAGGTAAAACCAACCCGGCAATTACAAATCTAGCAATCTATCATCAATTATTTTAGTCACTAACGTACTAATGTTTTTATGCAAAGGACCTAAAATGACAACTTGTTATGACTGAGATATTGTGCTAGTCATAATATTGCAACCGCTTGATATGTAACTTTTGTAACATCCAATGTGGTCAACTTTACGCTTTTTGCAAATACAAATAAACGCTAGAGTAAATTACTTATTGACTCTTGTGTTTTTGTGGTTTTATAATGGTGGTGATACGATACCAACACTCAATATCGTAACCTAAAGAAAAAAACAAAGAAATAAAGACGTTAAACTTCATAGTATAAAAATTATGATTACGTTTGTTATTTTTTTTATTTAACATGTGTAATACACGAATTTATAACCTACTACAATAGATGATATTTAGGTTTGTAATAATGTGTGTCAGGCAAGTGTGTAAAATAATATAACATTTAATTTATCAATTATTCAAATAAGTTTACTTAAAGTAGTTTATTAAATTAAGTGCGTAAAAAATATTTTATTTAGATGCCTATAGTTTTTTTAGAGCGTTTTTGAAACTAACCCAAATACTCGAATGAGTATTTCTGAGATGGGATATGAACCGTGCATGCTGGTTTTGATGTTACAGGTTTGACTTATTAGACTAGAAGGAGTGGGGGCCGGCTGAGGCCCGGCTAGGACCGGCGCCGGTCCCCCACACCGCCCCCCTCCATCCCACCCGTCCTCACCAGCGGCCCCAAGCCGGTCTCCCCGTGCCACCTTTGAACCATATAGCCGTTACTAACGGCTAGATTAATAAAAAAAAAAAAAAAACCTGTTTCAATTTAAATATATACCCATTCTTTATACCATTTCTTCAATATTTCACCCATTCTTCTCCCATTCTCATCCATTTTTATAAAAAAACATTCCCATTTTTATACCAATCTTTTATAAAAAAATATCTCTTCATCCACAATGGCATCTAATCCTTGGTGGTCCGGCTCTTCTTCGGATGAAGAGGAGATGTTTTTCGCAAACGCTGTGGTAAAGGCGGCGCAGATTCTTTTGGAAGAGGAAGAGGAAGAGGACTCGTCTGAAAACGTTATTACCAGACGAATACAGGTTAATAGAGACCGCGAAGGAGCGCACGAGAATGGAATCGGTCCGGACACCCGTTTTACAGTTTCAGGGGTTGAGTATAGACGCGGGTATTATCTTGCTGACGGAATATATCCGTCTTGGTCTACAATTGTCAAGACTATTTCATATCTTGAGGACGAAAAAAGGAAAAAATTCGCCAAGCGTCAAGAAGGTGCAAGAAAAGACATCGAACGTTGTTTTGGTGTTTTAAAAAAAATGGGCCGTCCTTGAACAACCGGCACGTGCGTTCACACCGAAGCGGGTGCGCCTGATTATGTACGCTTGCATTTTGCTCCATAACATGATTATTGAAGATGAAGGTCGGGTGATTTGTGAGTATGATGAGAATGCATCTTACGGGAATACTGTCCCGGTAGATCCGACGCAACAGGATTTAAACTCGTTCGCGCTAACCAACGACTTCACGCATATAAACCTTCAACAGGATTTGGTAGAACATATTTGGAACAACGTTAACGTAGCGGACGGTGACGAAGACGAAGACGAGTAGTTTAGTTTTTTTTTAGGAAATGTAATATTTTTTTTATTTTTCGGAAATGTATTTTTTTTTTTTTTTAGGAAATGTAATTTTTTTTTATGTTATGAAATGAATTTATTTATGTTGTATTTGTTAATTTTTATAAAGTTTTTATTAAGTTAATAAAGTAAAACTTAGAAAATTATAAAATAATGAGTTGGGGTAGCCCCATCCTTCATCCCCCTCAATTATAAAGGACGCCACATCCCCCACGAGCCGGTGATGTGGCGCCTACGTGGCGGCCCATCCTCGTGGGGATGGGCCTCACCATACCCCTTAGTCTTAGGGACACCATCAAAAAGAAACCCACCACAGTGAAAAAGAAAACCCTCTTAGACTAGAAGGTATAGGGGCGGCTGAGGCCCGGCTAGGACCGGCGCCGGTCCCCCACACCGCCCCCTCCTGGCCCATCCGTCTTCCCCAGCAACCCACAGCCGAGCTCGCCGGACCAACTTCTCCTCTCTTCTCTCACATATACCTATACATACATACATATATATACATAAAGGGGTTCATCCCCCACCCCCTAGGTTCATCCCCTCCATGCCACTCCTACGTGGCGCCGACGTGGCGGCCCATCCTCATGAGGATGGGCCTCACCATACCCTCTAGTCTTAGAGTCAGTTTTCAAACTTAAGATATTTTAAACTAATACCACATTTAAAATATAGTAAATGTAGAAAAACACCATAAAGAAAGAAAACCACCACTGTGAAAAGAAAAAAAATTAGAGTTAATTGCCAAAATCGTGCCTGAGGTTTGGGCATGTTGGCATTTTCGTCCAAAATTACTTTTTTGTACCAAATAGCCCCCCATGTTTCTAACTTTTTGTCATTTTCATCGAAATGCCTAACTGGGTTAGAAACAACTGTTTGATGAGGGTTTTTTTTTTGAAATTTCACAAGTACAGGGTCTGAAATGTAATTTCTTTTTAAACTCTAACTTTATAAAAGTAAAGATTTACATGTAAAACAAATTGTAGAATTATATAAAACAATTGTGGACAAAAAATAAAATACTTAATTAATATCCATTGACGATACTCCTTGTTCATAGCTCGAAGTCTTAAATAAGCCATGAATAGACACTGTAACTTTATAATTCAACTCAATCATATTAATAATTAATGAAAATTTGTTTAGACCTGCTTAAATCTAACACTAGTAATGAAGATGGCTTTAGATCTAACACTCATTACAGAGATTCCGATTGAAATCAAAAAGTTTCCGTTCTAATTTTCGATGAACCGTGCGGTGGATTCAAAACATATGTTTAATTTAAAAACTGTTAAACCACAATGGAGTGTTGTAATTTAAAAAAATCAAAATTCATGCTTTTTTTTCTAAGTAGAGTGAATACATTAACTAACTAAATTTTACATGGGATATAGTTTCTCTATTTGGAGAAACAAAGTTCATGTACACATCTGATGCTCCTGTAGTTTTTACCATGGTTGGTACTGCAGTAGTTACTTGTTTCTAGTGAACATAAAATAATCGGTCCTGAACAATATATCATCAGATTTCTTATTAGTTTGGCTTGCTTTTGTCACCAGAAAACACCACTTCTTTCTTGCATGTGTTAGTTACACCTATTTATGTTTTTTGGTGTACAGGTCCGGTGATACTGAAAACATTGGGTATGTAATTCCAACAACCGTCGTGTCTCATTTCCTAGATGATTATGAGAGAAACAGGAAGTAATTCCATCAACCGTCGTGTATCACAACAGAGATGAGAGAATATTTACTGATTACACCTTATTTTTTTCCACAATTATTTTATATAATTCTACAATTTGTTTTACATATAAATCTTTACTTTTATAAAGTTAGAGTTTATGTTGGGATTGAACCCTATCAGAGGAACAGATAATTAAAGCCAAAACTGGATCAGAGCAGTGAATCTAGAATAAGCAGATGATTACAGTTTAGTTCATGCAAATCTCTCCCCTTGAAAGTGGCTTTGTATCTGCTGACCTCCTATCTGCTGATCTTACCAAGTGCTGATCCACAACTGCTGCCTTGCATCTACTGCCAAATATTAAAGACTGATAGAAGACCAAAGCTCTGCTGACTCAATCTACTGCCTTGAGTTAAGTACTGCTGATCCGGACAAGCACTGCTGGATTCACAGCAGTGGAAGGATGCAGCAGCTGTTTAAGTGTCTTTTATATAATAAATTGTAACAGCAGTAGTTAGTACATCAGTGTTTGTATAGATTATAGGTTAGAGTTTGTTAGGAGGTTAGATGTCACTTTCATGGTGACGTCAGCTAAGATGCTCAGTGGTTTGCAAGTGCCTATAAATAGTTCAGTACTTTGTACTGTTCTATTAGCTCTTTTGATCAGATCGTCTTCTTTGCACGAACAAACTACTAAGCTCTGGCTGAGGGGGAGTTTGCATTCATTCATCAATCATTGTAATCGTTGTTGAAACAAATTCAATCTTTCGATTCATTGTGTAAAGATGTTTGATTAAAGTATTACTCTCGTTTGATTGTATGCAAAGTTTGCTTTCATCTTAATTCCGCTGCACAACTCTTTCATTTCCATCTTAACTTCAAACGAAAATACAATCAAAAAGAAACTCAGATCCAACAATTGGTATCAGAGCTTGGACAGTCAAATTTGATTTAACAATCATTTTGACGTAAAAAGTTCAGCTCATAACAGTTGATACTGATCGTTTGTTCGTCCGTTGAAAAACAGAGAAAGGATTAATCACCATTAAAGTTGATTTCTCAGTGTCTGTAAAACAACAAGAATGACGTCACAATCTCAGGATGATAAAAACAACATCGGCTCGCTTTTTAAACCACCTATGCTAAAAAGAAATGAGTACAACATCTGGCAGAGGAGGATGGGTCACATCCTCGCTCAACAAAGCACAGGTTGTTGGAAATCTGTCATTTATGGTCCCCATGTTCCTTCAGTGCCAAGTGCTGAAGATGCTAAAAAGTTCGTTCCAAAACCAGTTGAAAATTATACCGAAACCAACTTTCAAAAGATCGAACTAGATGCTAAAGCGTTTAGCATCGTAGCATCAGCGCTGCCCAATGAGATATATGCTGGACTGTTACACTGTAACAGTGCCAAAGAGTTGTGGGACGCACTTAAGGAACAGTTTGGGGGAACTGAGGAAGTCATAGAAAACAATAGGGAAATCCTGAACCAACAGTATGAAACATTTTGCTACGTTAAAGGTGAATCACTAATGCAACAATTTGAGCGTTTCAGCTGTCTCATCAGTGAACTGAGGCTTGTTAACACCACTTTTACAAACTCAACTCAAAATAGCAGGTTCCTCAGGTCACTGCTAGAAAAATGGGACACTATAGCTTTTGTCACCCGAAACTCACCTGAATTCAAGGATCTGACCTTGACCCAACTCCACGGTCGACTCCTGACCTACGAAAGGGAGTTGAACCAGAAAAGGAGGTTACAAGAGTCAGGAAAAGTTACCGATGATTACACTTTCGGTAATACTGCTCTTCTGGGTCAAGAAGAATCTGGGAGCAGTGGTAAGGATCAGGGTTACGATCACTTCATTGACATAACTGCTGGTGCAAATTTTAACAACCCTGATCCTCACTCTGCTAGTTATGCATTCACTGCAAATGAAAACCAGATGTCAGATAATTTAAGTTTTGAACTAAATGATTTACAACATTTTGATCTCACTGATTTAGAGGAAATGGACATTCTGCACCAACTGGCTTTGGTAAGTGTTAGAACTAGCAAGTTCTACAAAAGAACAGGGCGAAAATTCCCAGGTTTGCATGGGAATCTAAGGGTTGGGTTGGATAAATCGAAAATCAAGTGCTATAAGTGTAATAGGTTGGGACATTTCGCTAGGGAATCTAGGAGTCAAACTACTGGTCCCATAATTACTCATCCGAGCTCAAATCCTAGACCTCAAAACCAAAACACTGTGCACTATGCCCAATATGCCCCAGCAGCTCAAGTAAACACTGCTTACTATGCTGCTGCCCCTGTGCCAGTACATTATGTCCAAACTACTGTTCCACAAATCCAATATGTTCAAACCCCTGCTCCACAGGTACAAGTGCAACCTGTTGCACCTCAAACCACTGCTCCAGCAGCAGCACAACCAGATCAACAAAGTTTTTTCACTCAAGGGTTTGTTGACTGGAGCAGTATGCCTGAAGACCTTAATGATGAAAATTTTGCACTCTATGCTTCTAATGATTCTTCTCATGATGAGTTTTGTTTGATGGCATTAGAGTCAATACAGGAAGGGGTTGAAACTGAGGAGGAACAGCAGTGCTTTGAAACAGTGGAAGAGGTGACTGAAGCAGTGGTTACTGTTGTGGCTGGTAAACTACTGTTGGGAGAAAGTTCAGGTACCCTGATTGAACCAATGACAGATCCATGGTCCGTAGAGGACAAAGAAGAAGAGAAAGAAGAAAAGGCTGGTGAAAAGAAGGTGAAAGCTGATGATGAAAAAGATCATCAATGTGATTGTGCAATGATGGAAGCTGCCAAGGTATCTCCTCAAGTTCTTGAAAAACTGTGTTCTGACAATTGTATAATTGCTTTTGCTAACATTAAAGAGGTGAATGAAAACCTTCGGGATAAAATCTTGTCTGATGAGGTCAAATTTGAAAGGTCTTTAAAAGAACTTAAAATCAAATTGACTGAAAAAGAAAAGGAGAACAGCTGTTTAAAAGAAGAGCAAAGTATAACCAAAACCCAACTTCAAACTATGGTAGAAAAATACCAAGTTTGCAAAAAGGAGTTGGAGTCCGCCCAGATTACTTGTGAAAGATGGGTGGAATCCTGTAAAGGATATGAGGTTATGCTTGAAAAACAGAGAAAAAGCAATGTGAAATTTGGGGTTGGCTATAGAAAACATGATGATGAAAACATTGTTTTTGAAAAATCTGTTCAAACCACTGATGTAACCACTGAGTTCATCCCCACAAACAAGAATGGCCAAGAAGTGAAAATCACTGACAAACTTGGTAACAAAATCACACTTGACAGACCAATGGAATCCTCTACTTTTGAGGAGCTTGAAGAATACCAGTTTAAACCAAAATGGTCTGATGAGTGTGACATTCTTGAAAATTTCAAGCCAATGGACTTTACATCAATTGATGGTGTCAAGGCTCCAAAAGCTAAAGTCATACCTCTCAAGGACACCCAGCAGTGGTTAAAACCTCTACTGCAAAGGAGTCTGAAAAGAGAAAGAAGAAAGAAAAAATTGATAACTTGTTTTGTGAATTCTGTGAGAAAAGGAATCATCTTACAAAAGATTGTTTCCACTTAAAAGCGTACGATTTAAACAGAACAAGTGTCATTGTTTCAGCTGAAGGTTGCATTGTCTGTGGTAAAACAAACCACAAAACTCAAGCATGTGTGTATCTCAAAAACTTTGATGTGAAAAAGAATGAGTACATTGCTAAAACATCCTTGAGTCCATCATCATCATCAACATCTGTCAAATTCACCAAGAAACAACCACTGTTTGTGCCAGTTCAAACAGCTGTTACAAAACAGCTGAACCAAACATCTGTCAAAAGAGATGTTCAGGTTACTGATGCACCCCCTGCCAATCAGTTCAGAAAAGGCAGAGAAAAACAGTCTTACCAAAGGATTCCTCACGTTTATGAGGCCTACAAAAGGCCCTCTAAACCCAAAGTGAACAAGCAACCTTTTGGTTACCAGCAGATGATTGGTCAGGACCCACAACAGTGGTTAGAGAAACACTGTCCTAAAACAGTTCAAACTCCTGACCTAACCACTGTCCATCATTCTGCATCCATCCCAGACACTGTTGAGACCCCATCCAAAGCCTTGTTGGCTTTGGAGACCTTAATGAACTAATCTTTTTACTTCATGTGCAGGGAGCTTCTGCATGCTTTGATAGTCTTTGGTATGTAGATAGTGGAGGCTCCAGGCACATGACAGGATGTAAAGCCCTCCTCAAAGACTTTAAAATCCATGGAGGGGGTGATATATCCTTTGGGAATAATAGTAAAGGAAAAGTTCTGGGGTCGGGTACAGTGGAGTCTGGAAAAGTAAAATTTGAAAATGTCAATCTAATAGACAATCTAAAATTCAACCTTCTGAGTGTGTCCCAAATGAGTGACAAGGGTTTTGGGTCATTCTTCACAAAAGATTGTTGTAGGATTGTTGGACCAGAAATGGTCAAAAAGATTGAAGCAATAATCAAAACTGGTCAAACTAAACTTGTTGCTCAAAGAAGTGGCAATGTTTATGTTGTTGACATGTCAAAAGAGTGTCCCAGAGCTGATGCCTGTCTGTTTTCAGCTGCCTCTAACAAAGAGACAGAACTTTGGCACAGAAGGCTGGGACACACAAATCTTAAGACAATCACAGAAATTTCAAAAAATGGTTTGGTGAGAGGCCTACCACAAAAATTGTTTTCATGTCCTGAACATTGCATTTCCTGTTTAAAAGGAAAACAGCATAAAAGTTCTTACAAGTCCATTGAAGAGTCCAAAACAACCCAGTGTTTGCAAATGCTACACATGGATTTGTTTGGCCCAGTTCAAGTCATGAGCCTCAAAAAGAAAAGATATTGTTTGGTTATTGTTGATGACTTTTCTAGGTTCACATGGACTTTCTTTTTGCACTCAAAAGATGAAACTGCAGGCATTTTGCAAGACTTTGTAATACAGGTTGAAAAGCAATTTGACCTTCCAGTGAAAAGCTTCAGGAGTGACAATGGCACAGAATTCAAAAATAGGGAGTTGGATGCCTTCTGTGTGAAGAAAGGGATTGTAAGGCAGTACAGCATCCCAAGAACACCAGAGCAGAATGGGGTAGTTGAAAGGAAGAACAGAACTCTGATTGAGGCTGCCAGAACCATGCTTGCAGATTCAGGTTTGCCATTAACTTTCTGGGCAGAGGCAGTAAACACTGCTTGCTATGTTCAGAACAGAGTTTTAATAAACCCCAGGCACAAAAAGACTGCCTATGAAATTCTGTATAAAATTAAACCACTGATCTCATACTTCAAAGTGTTTGGCTGCCCATGCTTTATTTTAAACTTAAAAGATTCCATTTCAAAATTTGCAGCCAAAGTTGATTGTGGTTATCATCTGGGATACTCAACCACTGCCAAGGCCTACAAAGTGTTCAATACACGGACCAAGGAAGTGGAGGAGACCTTGAATGTAAAGTTCAATGAACTTTCATCAATGAAAATCCCAGCAAACCCTGCAGATATGTTTGATCTTGAAAAGTTCACTTTTGAAAATACTGCTGTCAAGACTAACAGTGCAGGTACATCAGAGGATACAACACCAGACTATGGGTATGAAATCATCATCCCTCAAAGGTCTGCCACAAAGGGAAAGGCACCAGCTATTCAAAACAGTTGTCAAAGCTCAACCACTGCTACCTCAACAGTTGTTGACCAAAGTAGCCCATCAACCACTGCTTCCACGTCCTCAAACACTGCTGACAAAAGTCCTCAAACAGTGGATAAAAGTCAGCAGTTGTCCACTTCATTACCTCCTATACCACCACCTTTTGAAGCCACTGCTGGATCATCAAAGTCCCCAGCAGTGGTTAGCTCAGATGATACACATTTGCAGCCTTCACCAACCAATGCCATCATACCATACCTAGGAGATTTAATCTTCTTGAGATCTCATCCACCTGATCAAATCATTGGCAACATAAATGAAGGGGTGCTCACAAGAAGTCAAACCCAAAACATTTGTCTTTTTGCTGGTTTTCTATCACTCCATCAGCCAGTCAAGTACCAAGAGGCACTGAAAGACAACAGCTGGGTAGAAGCCATGCAAGAGGAGCTCCAACAGTTTAAAAGACAACAAGTATGGGAGCTTGTACCACTGCCAGAAGAGGTTAGTCCCATTGGCACAAAGTGGGTCTTCAAGAACAAAACTGATGAAAGGGGTATTGTTGTCAAGAATAAAGCCAGGCTTGTGGTTCAAGGTTACAGACAGGAAGAGGGGATTGATTATGATGAAACATTTGCCCCTGTTGCAAGATTGGAAGCCATTAGACTGTTCCTGGCCTTTGCTGTCAACCACAACATGAAGGTGTTTCAAATGGATATCAAAAGTGCTTTCCTCTATGGTACAATTCAAGAAGAGGTGTATGTTTGTCAACCTCCAGGTTTTGAGGATCCATTTTATCCAGATCATGTCTACAGGCTAAACAAAGCCTTGTATGGCTTGAAACAAGCACCAAGGGCCTGGTATGAAACTCTTTCCAACTTCCTTCTCTCAAATGGTTTCAAAAGAGGTACCATTGATAAAACACTGTTTTTAAAATGGAGAGGGAAGGATTTAATGATTGTCCAGATTTATGTGGATGACATTATTAAGCACATGTAACTCAATGTGTGAAGAGTTTAGAGAACTCATGACAGCTGAGTTTGAAATGAGTGCTATGGGTGAGCTGCAATGCTTTCTTGGTCTCCAAGTACAGCAATTGCAAAATGGAACTTTCATTCATCAAAGCAAATATGCTAAAGAACTTTTAACCAAATTTGATATGAATGATTGTAAACCATGCAGCATACCCATGGCAACAAATAAGCTGGTCATGTCTGATGAAAAGGATGAGCTGATTGACCAAACACTTTATAGAAGCATGATTGGGTCTTTATTGTACCTAACTGCATCTAGACCAGACATCATGTTTGCAACATGTGTCTGTGCAAGAAGTCAATCAGCTCCCAGAAAATCAAATCTCATTGCTGTAAAAAGGATCTTCAGATACATAAAAGGTGCTCCCACACTTGGTATCTGGTATCCAGCTAATGGGAACATCAAGCTTTCAGGTTTCTCAGACAGTGACTTTGCTGGATGTCACACCACAAGGAAGTCCACATCAGGAGGGTGCCAGTTTCTAGGTGATTGCTTAGTCTCATGGCAAAGCAAAAAGCAAGCAGCTGTTTCAACATCCACTGCTGAAGCTGAATACATTGCTGCTGCAAGCTGTATAGCCCAACTCCTGTGGCTTCAAAATCAGTTACTAGATTTTGCTATCACTGCCTTGAAGACACCACTCATGTTGGACAGTCAGGCAGCAGAAAATATCATCAAAAATCCAGTTTCCCATTCAACCACCAAACACATCGACATCAGACATCACTTTGTGAGGGATTGCTATGAAAAAGGTTTGATTTCTCTGCATCATGTCCCAACTAAAGACCAGCTAGCTGATGTGCTCACAAAAGCACTTGATACAGCCACTTTTGAAAGCTTGGTCTCTAGAATTGGGATGCTGAACATGGAATAACAAGCAACATCTTGTTTTTCTATGCATAAAAGCAACAAAATGTTTTCAGAAAATCAAAACTCCATCCTTAAAAATAGCTAAAAATGAAATTTTTCATTAAATCCTTAAAAGTCTGCCATTAACCACTGATTGTTCAAAAGTCTGCTCTACTTCAAAAGTCTGTCCACTGCTGAAAGTCAACCCCTGCTCTCTCATTCCTTTGATAAACTCTGTTGTTCAAAAGCAGTGTCTTATCCACTGATATGCTATCCACTGATAGTGAAAATCATCCACTGCTTTCATACCACTGCCTTCATTTGTCCCTATCACACAAGTACTGTCCTTCACTTTCAACAGGGGTTGTCACGTGGGCAGTACATATTGATCAGACCTTTTGTAACGGCTGCCACCTCAGCATTCACTTTCTTCCCTATAAAATCCCCCACTCACCACCAAAACAGGGTTTTACTGTCGAATTGAATTCTTAAAAATTCTCTTCTCAAAGCAGTTTTTCATCTCATTTCTTCACAAATTTCTTCGATCAATCATCCTCAAAATGACAAAATCAAAGAAATCTTCAAAACCCTCATCCAAATCATCATCGAAAACAGCCTCTCAAAAGGCAATCTCCACTGAAATTCCACATAAACCATCTCACAATCTCCTGGGTCTTCTCACAAAACCAGGAACCACAAATGTTTTCGATTCCATCATTGACATCATGGCAAACTCAAAGTACAAAACTTTGTTCACCGCCGATGCACCAATCTATTTGGCGACCCAAAGGGAGTTTTGGAAGAATGCAATCCTTGAAACACAAGGAGACACTACAACCACCATAAACTCTTCTATAAAGGGTAAAGCTGTCCAAATCACGCCACAATCCATTTCAGAGGTCTTTCAACTCGGTGATCAGGAAGGTAAAATTTCTTTCACTAAAAACGAGTTACGAACTGACTTCATTGAGAGAGGGTATGAAACCACAATGATGAAGAAAATTACCTTAGAAAAAGGTTATTTTCCGTCTGCAACCAGATTTTTATTTCATACCCTCCTACTATGCGTTTCAAATAAAACCACTTCTTTCAATGAAATCCCTTTAAAGATTCAAAATCTGGGATATGCAAATTCTTCAAGGAGAAAATTTTAACTATTCCAGGGAAATTTTTAAAGATTTGGTTAATAATGTTGAAGCAAAATCATTCTTACTGTTTCCAAGGTTTTTAAGTTACTATTTTTCAAAGAAATTCAGTAAGGATGATTTAGCTGTAATAAACCAAGGTGATTCTACTCAAATAAACAGTTTAACAACTGAAACTTTTTCAAGAATGCTAGCACCTTGCAAAACACAAGCAGAGGTGCCTGAGCAGATTTTAGCAGTTACAACTGCTCCTCAGGTATCTGCTGCTGAGCCCACTGCTCAAGGTGATCAAAGCAGCAGCACAACTGTTTTGAAACCCACACCTACAATCACCAAAAAGCCAACAAAAAGAAAAACACAAAAACCCCCCAAAACCATCAAAAAGGCATCTCTGGAGGATGAGATACCAGAGCTCCTGCCAGTGACAACACAAAAGTCACAAGAAACCACTGCTGCTACTTCCTCATAGCAGTTGGTACAAATATCTCAACCCATAACCGAAACTCCTCCTGTTTCTTCACAAAAAGAACAGGTTGTACAAATAGGGTCTCCACATCATGATGCTCTGGAAACACTCGTTTCTATCATCCACAATCCAATGCCCGGGACACATCCTATTTCTACACCAACCATCACTTCCACAATTCCTTCACCAATAAAACCACTGTTGGATGCATTTGATTTGAACCAGGCATTAACCAGTCCTTCTCAATCACCTACTAATGAGAATATACCTCAACAACTGACTGGGTCTGCTGTATCAATCTTTGCTAACCCACCAACACTACCTGAGGAGGTTACACCCCATGAGTTACAAGTAACTCTTGGTGGTAATCCAAGTGAAGCAGCCACTACAACTGTTGAACCTACAGGTTTACAGTTGGACAGTGGTTACATTAATAAGACTTCCTTGGAGGCAATTCCTTTTATAGCACCTCTGCCAACCACCAGTGGATTTATTTATCCTACTGGCAACATCAAAAGGTTGTCAAGTGTAGAAGGAAGAAGACCCCAGTACCAAGAAAAAGGGGCATCAGTGGTTAATGTTTGGAGTATACTCCCTACATCTACCACTGATAAAACCACTGCTAGTGGGAAATCAGATGATCTCATTAACTTGGGTGATGGTTTAAAGTACCAGAAATTGACAGATCGTATTGCAAAGCTTGATAACTCTGTTGCAGAACTCAAAGATATGCTACAACAGGTGTTACAAGTTCAGAAGGTACAATCAACTGTTGTTCCACCTCAAGCACCTGCTCCACAAAGGGCACCTGCTACAAATGAGCTCTGGAATCTATTTCAATCTTTTCTCCAAAAGCAAGCACAATTAGCAGATCAGCAACATGAAACACATGTACAACAGCTGAGAAATGCAATGGAGTCAAGGTTCAAGAACACTCAGGCTGATTTAAAGGCTCTAAAAACTCAGATCTTGCACACCACTGGCACTGCTCCTCCAAAAGTACGCTACATTTATCAACTCCCAGAAGATAATGCCAAAAAGGGGGAGAAAATTAAGGAGTGGAAAAAGAAGGGTATAGAGGATGGTCTCTATCTTGAACCAGAGAATTCAAACATGACCAAAAAGATCCCTTTGCCAGATGGCAGCAAGAAAATTGATGTGACAACAAATGCACTAGAAGAAGCAGTTGCAAGTGTAAAAAGAGATAGAGAGGCCAAAAGAAAAGCCAGGGTGGACAGAATGGATCATCCAGATCAGGGTACTTCTGGGTCAAAGGATCATGAAAATCCTGTTGAGGAAAAGAAGAGGCCTACTAGAAAAGTAAGGCAACCCAAATCCATTCCAATCAGACGTTCAAAGTCTGCTCAAAAGCCACCATACAAAACAGCTGATGCACCAGGAGTTACAAAAACTACTGCTTGCCAAACAGTTGTTCCATCAGCACACACCACTTCAACACACACAACATCCACTGCTTTACCATCATCATCACCAAAAACAACACCTGCTGACATACAGCAGAAGACAGCAGATGTTATAACATCTGTTGTAATGACAACAGTGGTTGAAACACCAGTTGTTTCAACAGCTGTTAGTCAATCACAATCCACTGCCACTACATCTACCACCACTGTTCCATTCAAAACATCATCAGTCTCTCCTAAACCAAAAAGGAGAAGGCTAATCTCAAAAGATGATGACACATCTCCATCACCAACATCTTCAAAATCCCTATCACTTGTCACTATTCCAAAACCCATACCTCTCTCTTCAGCTCAAATTGTAAAACCACTACCTCCTGCTGGTGTCTCATTTCCTCTGGAACTCATTGCAGTCAGAGAAGAAATCAAATCCTTTTATCGTGAAGATAACCCAGCCAAAAGGAGTTTACCATTAATTGCAAATTATCCAAGGCCTAACAATATTGAAGAATACTTGAAACTCAAGGCCAAACAAGCAGAGGATATTGCAATCAAAAATAGAAAAGGGAAATCTGATAGAGAATTTCAACAAAACTATCAGTTTTTACTCTCACAGGTCAATGCTATGGAGCGTTTTGCTAAAAATGTATGTCAGAAAATTTCTGAAAGGGCAGATGAGTCCTTAAGGAAAGACTACATTGAAAACATCATGACCTACAAGAAATACAAGGGGGAGAAACACATGTACAAGAACTGGACCATTCCTGAGCTTGAAAAAGAAGCAGCCAGGATTCAAAACATGATCAAAAATAAGGTCAAGCAGACTCCTCCTGAAAAATTCAAACAATTTGAAGCTGAGAAGATGTTAGAGTTGAGGAGAATGAAAGAGGAGCTAATTGCAGCTGATTATGGGTCAAAGAACTCTGTGACAAAGTGGGGAGAAGATAGAGTCAGGGCAACATATAAGAAATTAGAGGAACTTAGAAAGAAAGATCCAAGAGTTCCACAAAAGCCTGACTATTCCAAAGCAGAGGTCTCAAAAAGACCACCAAAGCTGCAAGTCAAAAGAACCACTGCTCCAGCTGGTGCTGCCATTTACAAAAGAAGGAGCAAAAACCAGTTTAGCATGGAAACAATTCAAGATCTATTAGCTGGAGATGCCATTGTAAAAGCAGGCACGGAAGTAATGATAAAAGAAGATCTTGAATTGGAACAAACTGCAAGTGCTGCTCAGTCAGCCATGAATAGGCCAGCCTCACCAAATACTTCTGCAAATAAGCATCTCCCAAGAAACCCACCAGGCTCAAAAATACAAAAGTGGGAAACTGACAAACAGACCTGCGTATTGACTTTGCTCAGGTCTGGTGGAGTAGTGGAGAAAATATCAAGGGAACAAGCTCTTGGCCTGAGTCTTGAAGATTTGCAGGATCTCCTTGATCTTCCACTTAGCAGGGACGATGAAGATACAGATGCCCTAGACTTTGAATTACAATTTAAAGGTCAGATAAGGGAGCTGTTGATGAGGCAATAAAGAATTCCACAAATAATGAAGAGTTTTGGCATTATCTGTTCCAGGGGGAGATTGTTGGGATTGAACCCTATCAGAGGAACAGATAATTAAAGCCAAAACTGGATCAGAGCAGTGGATCTAGAATAAGCAGATGATTACAGTTTAGTTCATGCAAATCTCTCCCCTTGAAAGTGGCTTTGTATCTGCTGACCTCCTATCTGCTGATCTTACCAAGTGCTGATCCACAACTGCTGCCTTGCATCTACTGCCAAATATTAAAGACTGATAGAAGACCAAAGCTCTGCTGACTCAATCTACTGCCTTGAGTCAAGTACTGCTGATCCGGACAAGCACTGCTGGATTCACAGCAGTGGAAGGATGCAGCAGCCGTTTAAGTGTCTTTTATATAATAAATTGTAACAGCAGTAGTTAGTACATCAGTGTTTGTATAGATCAGAGGTTAGAGTTTGTTAGGAGGTTAGATGTCACTTTCATGGTGACGTCAGCTAAGATGCTCAGTGGTTTGCAAGTGCCTATAAATAGTTCAGTACTTTGTACTGTTCTATTAGCTCTTTTGATCAGATCGTCTTCTTTGCACGAACAAACTACTGAGCTCTGGCTGAGGGGGAGTTTGCATTCATTCATCAATCATTGTAATCGTTGTTGAAACAAATTCAATCTTTCGATTCATTGTGTAAAGATGTTTGATTAAAGTATTACTCTCGTTTGATTGTATGCAAAGTTTGCTTTCATCTTAATTCCGTTGCACAACTCTTTCATTTCCATCTTAACTTCAAACGAAAATACAATAAAAAAGAAACTCAGATCCAACCGTTTAAAAAGAAATTACATTTCAGGCCCCTGTAGTTGTGAAATTTAAAAAAAAACCCTCATCAAACGGTTGTTTCTAACCCAGTTAGGCATTTGGATGAAAATGGCAAAAAGTTACAAAAGTGAGAGGGCGATTTGATACAAAAAAAAGTCATTTTGGACGAAAATGCCAAAATGCCCAAAACTCAGAGACGATTTTGGCAATTAACTCAAAACATTATTAAGGAAGCAACCTACCTATGTGAAAAAAAAAACACTTTTGAGTCACGTTTCAACCCCTACCTACACTTTTAACTTCACACTGATTTATGTTTCCTTTAGAGCATTCATATTGGACCCTTTATATTTATGTGACTGAATTTTTTATGTTATATAGAGTGGTTGTGAGTGCTGGATAAAGAAAATGTTTCTGTCATAGGTAAAATTTGGAGAAAGCACTGAACACCCTCTGTGATTTTTTAGTCTCTTTGAAAGTGGTTGTAAATGAAGGAGAGAAAATTTAATAATAAAAGTACAAAAATATTATTTAATTAAAAATAAAAGTGAAAAATAGTAATTTTTAATGTAATTATATAAGAGCAATTAAAATCGAGAGAGAAGATCAAATAGGAAGTTTAATCTTGCTAGGAAGGATAGGGAACTATCTTAGCCTTACATGTGACAAGGTTGAAAAACAAGAGGGAAGGGTATTTTGGTCCATCATACTTTAGTTTTAATTCTAAAAAAACCAACTACATTCTTCATCTTTATTATTCATCTCAACCCACCATCACTAGCCACCACCTCCTAAACCACCACCACAGCTAGCGTCGCTGCCCTACTACCGACTACAAGCATCAAAATCGTCTGATTGTTGTTTCAAACTAAAGCGATTCGATGTTCGTGTTCGTAGATCTAGGGTTTCCATAGCCTTTTTGGCATACAGACAAAGGCTGATGTAGTTTTTCATGAGAAAATGTATCATCATCATCATACTCAGTAAATCCAACCAATAGCAAAACTAAGGTAGGGTCTCAGGAGGGTACGATGTAGACAGCCGTACCTCTACCCCGTAGGAATAGAGAGGCTGCTTCCAGTGAGACTCCCGGCTCGATTGTAGTTTTGCATCAAGCCTTAGACATAAGGCACATAACACTCATCAATTGACTCGAATGCCGATTAGTGCATGTACCCCCTTGTCTTTTGGCTATCAACGCCACCACATGATGCATGATTAATCATCCGCCTCTTTTAACGTTATTTTCGCGAAATTAGTAAAATAACATTAGAATTAGTGCACTTTCACTTTTGCCCCCCGAGCGCCCACACATATATACATTATATGCGCATAGCGCAAGCGGGGCCGTCAGGAGAATATATATATGCAATCTAATATTCCTCAAATTCGCGTCTACTCCTAGTTATTTTATTATTTTGCAACTTCTTTGATTAGTTTCTAAAACGCAATAAATACTTTAAAACATAATCTATTGATTATTGAAAATGTATAAAACACAATGAATTCTTTGATTATTGATGATTATTGAAAATGTATAAAACACAATGAATTCTTTGATTATTCAAAATGTATAAAACGCAATGAATTCTTAAAACATAATAAGTTGTTATTGAAAATGTATCCAAATAAATGATTATTTTTTAATGTGTTTTTTAACACATCTATTTTATTGCGTTTTTGTACTATGTTTTATAAAACACATCAATGCGTTGCGTTTTATTGTGTTTTAACCCATTGCGTTTTAAAACACAACGAAAAACACATTTTTTATTGTTTTTAATCTATTGCGTTTAAAAAAAGAAAACATTTTTTTTGTGTGTGTTTTTTGTCAATTGCTTTTTAGAAAAAAACACATTTTTTGTGTTTTTAGTCTATTTTGTTTTAGAAAAAAAAAAACATTTTCTTTTATATTTTTGTTTATTGCGTTTTAGAAAAACACATTTTTATGTGTTTTTTGGTCAAATGCGTTTTAGAAATATACATTTTGAAGTGTTTTTAGTCCATTTTGTTTTAGAAAAAAAAAACACTTTCTTTTGTATTTTTTGTTTATTGCGTTTTAGAAAAACACATTTTTATGTGTTTTTTGGTCAAATGCGTTTTAGAAATATACATTTTGAAGTGTTTTTAATCCATTGCGTTTTAGGCAAAACACATTTTTATTTTTTTTAGTCCATTGCGTTTTAGAAAAAAAAAAAAACAATTTCGTTTGTGTTTTTTTTTTATCTATTGCGTTTTAGGAAAAAAAAACATTTTTATGTGTTTTTTGGTCCATTTCGTTTTAGAAAAACAAATTTTGAAATGTTTTTAGTCCATTGCGTTTAAGGTAAAACACATTTTTTTGTATGGCGAATGCGGGTGACGCCGGTTCGTTTTGGATTGGAGACGAGGTTTTACTGATTATTCGATTGTCATACCTTCGGACAGGTGGAGGTTGGGTTTCCACGCATCTAAGAAAGCGAAGGGGCTGGCGGCGATCGAGTAGTCGATCTTGATTTGATTATAACGGCCGGTGTCACGACGATTGTCATTCCGTTAAACAACTGCAAAGAACATCGTTTTATGTAATTTAGAATAAAAAAAAAATAGTTTGTCTTTTTCCGTCGGCGGATGTCCCACAATAATATATCATGTGTCATTCTTGTCAAATTTATTAATCCTGTCCCACATTCCCACTTGTCTTCGTTCATATTTTATGTTAGTTTAGGTTTTATTCTTTTTTCTCTCTCACACACTCAAAACATATATATTTATATTTATATTTATATTGGAAAGAGTTTATTGCTCGGATAGTCCTTGTGGTTTAACGTTTTTTCACATTTAGTCCTCACCTTTTGAAAATAGCAGGTATGCTCCCTATGGTTTGTTATTTTGTTACTTGGATAGTCCCCTGAGTAGATGTCAGTTAGTTTGGAAATAACAGGTATGCTCCCTATGGTTTGTCATTTTGTTACTCGGATATTCCTAGGAGTAAATGTCAGGGGACTATTCGAGTAACAAAATGACAAACCATAGGGAGCATACCTGCTTTTTTCAAAAGGTTGGGACTAAACGTGAAAAAACGTGAAACCATAGGGACCATCCGAGCAATTAACTCTATTGGAGAAGAGTAAAACGAAACCCACTTGAGTTGAGAAAACTCAAAAAATCTTTATAAAAACCCTATATAATATTTTTATTTTTTTCTAAAAAATAGAAAATGTAACATGTATATATTTGAACATTTTTGTAAAAGAAAAACAAAAAAGCGCCGAGTTGTTTATTTTTTAACAAAATGTTAAAAGTTTCATGTTACATAATATATATGTCCAAAAAAATGAAACATACAAATTTTGAACATTTAAAAAAAATACTAAACGCTTTTTATATTTTTTTTTATAAAATGTTCAAATAAATTTATGTTACATTCCCTGTTTTTTTAGAAAAAGTTAAAAATGTAACATAGGGTTTTCCTGAGTTTTCGTTTTACCTTCACCTGTGTGTGTGTGTGTGTGTGTGTGTGTATATAGAAACGAGATCAGGAGAAAACGGTTGTAAGTGTGAAAACCGTGAGAATGATTTTCATCCATAAGATTTTTGTGATTTGTGGCTAAGATGATGCAGTGACATTTTTGAAATAATGGAAACCTTAGAACTATCGGGAGGGGTAAAATTGAAAGATCCAAACAAGGGTGCACATACTAATCATATGTCATTTTCCCACATCATATTTAAACGCTAATAACTTTTTTATACGTGATTATTTTTCTAAAAAAAATTACACCATAAAACTCAGCATTTTTTTTATCTTTCCAACGAGTATACTATTAATATATTTTTGAAAAAAAAGAACTGTGTTTTTATGGCGTTTTGAACTTTGTTTCTTTATGTTGTTTTCAAGTGTGTTTTTATGTAATTTTTCTAAAGTGCGTGTTTTATAGCGTTTTTTTTTGAAGTGTGTGTTTTTACGGCATTTTCAACTAGTTTTTTATGACGTTTTCAAAACTGAGTGTTTTTATGGCGTTTTCAACTGAGTTTTCATGCGTTTTTTTTTTTTCTGAAGTATGTGTTTTATGGCGTGTAACACCCTAAAAACGGGTTTGGTAATCAAACCACGTTAATTCTAAAAGACGGGTAAAGTGCCATTAGCGGTAAAATTAAACCGGAAAATATTAGGATTTATATAACTAAACCTAATATTTAATAAAAATGGGATGTCTACCTACCGTTGGTTGAATTTTCATATAATAACAGTTACCACGCAAGCATCGGCATGACTCCGTACGAGATTCTTTACGGTAGAAAATGCCGAACCCCGGTGTGTTGGGATGAGGTTGGTCCGCGAGAACTTGCACATAAGGATATAGTCCGAATCACGAATGAGAAAATTGACTTTGTCCGAGCTCACTTGAAAGCAGCTCAGGATCGACAAAAGTCGTATGCAGACAAACGAAGGAGACCGATTGAGTTTCAAGTTGGTGATAAGGTGATGCTGAAGGTATCACCGTGGAAGGGAATAATCCGGTTTAGAAAAAGGGGAAAATTAAGCCCAAGGTTTATTGGGCCATTCAGAATCATTGAACGAGTTGGTAAGGTCGCATACCGTCTCGAATTACCCGAGGGAGTGGAATACATAGCACGTTCCATGTATCACATCTCCGGAAATATCTAGCTGACGAAACAGCTTATATCCACTACGACAACATCGAGGTGGATAAAAGTCTCAACTACGCAGTGAAGCCGATTGTGATTTTAGATCGCAAGGTGAAGAGTTTGAGGAACAAAGAAATTAACCAAGTAAAGGTCAAATGGGAACACAGGAAGGGTTCGGATACCACATGGGAGTCCGAAGAGGAGATGCTACGGCTCTACCCTACATTATTCGGTACGTGCTTTGGTTTCGGGGACGAAACACTTTTTAATGGGGGTGGACTTGTAACACCCTGAAAATATAAAAGTTTATATTAGAATTATAAAGTATTAAATAAACAAGAACAAACTAACTAGGAATAGATAACCCAGTTAGATACGAGTCTTGAGATGCCATATAAGTGGATTAAAACACCTAAATTATAAATTAAACAAAAGTTGAGGGACTTAAGTTGTTAAAATGGAAACTTGAGTTATTAAAACAAAATAACCTACACCAAAGACACACTTAGTATGTGTCTGGTCGATCATAAACACAGGGGCAAACAAGAACTCCCCCACCAAACCCTAACTTGTGACAAATTGATCAAATTGGAGGCTCAAATCAGTTACAAATCGATTTTCAAGCATGAATTAATAATCACCTTGTTGAAGGGATCATAAGGTATGCAAAATCTTGATGTTTTGAGTCATCTTAAATTCTAGGTTAATTGTGAAAATCGAATTTTAGCTTGATTATGTGATGATTAGATGAAACTTGTAATGAAAACAAGTTTAAGAAGTGAATCCTAGTTGATAATTAGCAAGAATCATGTTTTAAATTCTGAAAATTATGATAACCCATTAATGGGTTAAATGGGTTTTCGCAAAGAGATGAACACAAGAAATTGGGTTATTAGAAGTAGTATTACTTGAATCCTCTATGATAATTTTGAGATTTGTATGCATTCTTGACATGAGGAAATCGAAATATGTGATTGAAATTTGTGAAAATAACAAGTCATGAACTTGATTTTAACTATGTGAAAATTAGACCCGCTAGGTGTTCGTTAAAATGCCTAAGTGAGGATTAAAATGTTAAAAATCGGGTAAAACGCATATTTGATTATTATAGTGAATTATACGTTAAGGATTATGAAAAGAGTTCTAAATTGGTTGTGAATTGAACTCTTTAGGCAAAGAATCCAGATCGTCGAGTGGACAAGCCGGAGGGGATACGCGCTTGAAGGGGGTACTATAAAGGTACGCGACTTTGGTTCCGTTACATTACGTATAAACATTTGGTTTTAGCCTGTTAACGTTGTCATTATGTAGTATATGCGTTTGACGTGTCATTAAAGTGGTGAAGTCCACTCGACACTCAAACGGGTTAAAATATTGGTTAGGAATGGTTTGGCTTGACATTTAAGTAAGGATTTTCACTTGTCAACCAAACGGGTCAAAACTATGTTTTTATGTCGATCTTGCGCGAAGAGACTTGAAAGCCTCATAATGCGCTAGTGCTAGATAGAAATTTTGTAAAGAATGGTTATACTAAGTTAAGTTTATGAATCTGTGTTATCGGGTCGAATGATTGAAACTAGTTGCCAGAATTGCATAAAGTGGCAATGCTTGAATTTATAGCAAACAAGCCTGAAATTCGTATATGAGCGTAAAGCCATGTAATGGTACGGATGGGCTAAGAATTATAAGCCCGGGGAATGGGTAAATAAGATTAGAATGCCAAAGAATAGATTGGCAAACAATTGCACACAATAGCTAATGGGTCTAATAATCAAAACAAGGATTGTGAGGGCTATTCATTCACAATCCTAGTTTCGTTAAGTGAAATTTATATAGTTAGATCCGTAATTTTAATACGGACATATAGGAAAAAGAATCGGCTAAAACGGACATGTAAATCGAAAGTTATGATAGTTTAAAGTTTGACAAGGAAAATAAAATTGCTGGGCAAACATACAGCACCGAACAGCAACCCTTCTGCCGAAATGAAGACGTCGCGCTACGCGACGCCAAACTACAATCACCGTCGCATCACGTGACGATCGTCGCGGGCCACGAAAGCTTGGCTCTGATATGTCGCGGGGCGCGACAGACCCTAATTGCAGAGATTTTGTTTGTTTTTAGTTGTTTAGCAATAGAACTTGAATTTATTTGATAATATAATGTCAAAACTAATAATTGATGTGGTTTTGACCTTAGGTAATGCTCGTTTCATTGTGGATGTCGATCAAGCAAGGGAATCAAGAACCGAACACAAGTTTTGAATGCTTCCGTGCTAATCTAATCTAGTTCAAACCACGCTGTTTTGTAAACACTTCTATATGTTGAATATTTTAATCTAGTTAGTTAACTATGTTTAAACTCTATAATGAAGTACATCTTAGTTTATTAACTAAGTTTTGAAAGTATCGAAAGCACTTTCGCCATTGTCAGTGTTCCAATGACCAAAAGGTAGAATTTGCTTCAAGTGTCTTTCAAAAGAGAGCACTCACATGGTGGAATGGAATTATGAGGGATCATGAAGCGGAAGAAGCCTTGGCATTAACTTGGGAAGAATTTAGAAATCTTATGATGAAAGAATTTTGTCCACGAAACGAAATTGAAACTGAATTCTATTACCTTAAACAAGATAGTGGTGAAAATCGTGCCTACACTGATCGGTACGAAGAGTTGATCCTACTCTATCCCACTATGGTCACGCCCTTAGATCGGGCCATTGTGAAATACATTGATGGCCTACCTGATCCGATCCAAGATATTGTCACTGGTAGCAAACCAGCTACTGTTAGGGAGGCTATCGAACTAGCGACAACCCTAACTGACTCAAAAGTCAGGAAAGGAAAACTTTTTCACAAGGGTGATAAGAAACAACCTCATAAGGCTGCCCAAGGGAAACCTACGAAAATGAAAGCCGAACCCTCAAAAAATTCAAAGAAGCGTAAAGCTTCAAAGAATTTTACAGTTATTGCACCAATTCCACTAAATCAAGTACCCGTTGAGGGATTTTATTTTGGAAAACAACCTTTGTGCAATCTTAAAACTATCACCACCAAGCTAACTCTCCATGCCGTCAGTGTACAATTTGTGGTCTTCAAGGCCATCTAGCCACGACTTGTTTCATCCAAAACCAAGCTACCCCTACTCAAGTTTGCCCTCGTTACCCAGCTGGAGCATATTTCAATTGTTGTGATCCAAATCATTTCAAACGAAACTGCCCAAGGCTTGCTAATGCTGACTTAGCTCATGAACGTGCGTTGAATGTTAATGAGGCTCAAGCTGATGACAAAACACTTAAGATCATTTAAACTTTACATTCTCTGTTTGTCATCCAAAAACGATGAACATCTCTCAGTTGTTTTTGTAATGACATACCTATTTCAAGAGATTTTTCTCATTCTTGTTATTCGTATTTCATTTACAAATTCCACTATGATTACACGTATGTGTAATATACAACTATATGCCGACTTCAAGGATTCTGTTCTTTACAAAATTGAACAAATCTCATAATTTCTCCCATTATGATCGCACCTAGTGCGTCCACACAAATCTATACAAATACTATGAGCTCGTTTATATGCAAAATACGTATTACAATTCATGCTAGAATGAAATGCATACTACCAACTTGGCTAGTGTGAAACAAATGATGCTATTATTTCTAGTATGAGACACGTATTGCTTCGATTATGACTACTTATTTAATACAAACACTTTCTTTGACCCAATTGTTTGTTTCCCCACTTAACAAGATGAGCTGTGTGGACCATGCAACGAAATGAATAATTATGGGTGCACACATAATTATGAAGTTTGATGCATGGAAATCATAGTAACCCTTGTTAGGTATGGTGGCATAATGTGACAACAGTGCCTACAGTTATCACTAACTAATCCCAAACAAAATTCGTGAAAAATAAGACCTTGTGTTTTATTTAGTGGATTGTGTAATTATCTATGATATTTGCATATATCAATCCATGTTCAAATTCAAACCCTTAAACGCTTTCTAGAAAGTTATACGCAAACTGATGCATAAACGTAATCAGTTTAACGCGACAAACACCCTGGAACAGCAACACAAGCTCAACAAACCTTAAATAACCTTTACATAACTTAGAAATAAGTTTTGAAGGGTTTGGTATGGCAAAAACAAGTTTATTCGCTCACAGGGACTATTTGCGTCAAACTGCAAAAGTCTGCCGTTTCGTATAGCAACGTACATTCCAGAACATGATCATAAGCTAAACATACCCTAAATAACCTTAACATAGCTTAGAAATAAGCTTTGAGGGGTTCGGTATGCGAAAATGCGCTTATTTGATCACAGGGACTAAAAGCGTAAAAAACTGCATAAGTTTGCATTTACGCGCATATCTTACGTTCTGACCACATCCGGACATCCAAAAATATTTTGTAGTCACTAAAATATTTTATTTTAGTGATAGGAATGCAAAAATACAATTCGTCGCTTAATTTGGATCGTTTTCGCGTCCGTTAATTAACCGAATAACGCGATCGTACGACCAAACAAACCGACATCCGTGATATTTCCAAGCATATTTTAAGTCCCCTATACTTTAACGTCCTTGTAGAGCCTTGAAAATGGCTTAACGGAGGTTAAATACGTCAAATATGCATATATGTGTGTGTAGGGACTGAACATGTTATTTTTGAAACTTCTTTACCTGCTCTCGCGCTGCGCGACGGCCAAGGGGCCATCTGTCGCGCCACGCGACAGCCCCCTGTCGACAGAAACATAATAACAAGCTTCCAGCTGGTTTCTTGGTGGTTTCCTTGATGATTTTCTTCGTTTTGGAACCAAGTTAAGTATTCCCCAAGACTTTAAACCATGACCACACATTTGTAGGGCTAGGATCTTTCCTTGAAGCCCACACATTCCACATGTCATGATCCTACAAACTTCCAAAAAGTATAAATAGGCTAGATTTCTCATTCATTCCTTGCTCATTCTCATCTTTCTTCTCTCTAAAACTCTAAGTGGAGGCTACCATCAATTGGAGGCCACCTACCTGAGTTTTCTAGTGCATCTTTCCAGCCTTAGAACATTTTGTAAGTGTTCTTTCATGGCTAGTTATTATTTTCAGCAATTAAAAGCTGAAAGTCAAACAGTTTGACGAACAGTTTGACTTACGGTTTTGACCATGAATTGGTTAAATCAAAGTTCAATTGAACTTTGCAACGTGATCGTAATCACGATGGATATAATCCTTAGCGATTTTACCTACTGATTACCATGTTGACTAGTCGTAGTGACGAGTCAAAGTTTCGGTCAAAATGCGCATTCACGTGCATTTTACGACAAAACTATTTTTAGGTATCAAAACACTTTGTTTTGATACCAAATCAATTTTCTAACTTAGTTAAACATGTTTAACTCGTGACTACTAGTTTAGTGCTTGTTTAGCGTCGTAAGTCAAGTGGTCTCGACAACCGTTTAGACTTTCGAACCCGACCTTTTTGGTCGATCATTAGGATCCGACCAAACATATTTTGTGACCATAGTTATATAGGGAATAACCTACTGAGGTTATACCTTAGGGTCACCTTGATTGGTTATTTATTCGTTAAGACGTTATTATGCCCATTAAAAACGACCAAAATGCCCTTTTTGAGCATAAATTCATTTTTAACATATGAAATCAAACTTTGGACATCTAAACTGATTTAATAACATTTTTAAACATGGTTGGGCATGTAAGACTTAGCAAATGACATAAATAACCAAACGACCTTATATTTACGCAAACGACACGTTAAAGTAGTTTAAACTACCATAACAAGTCGAAACGGGTCAAAATCACTTAGGATAAAATTCTAATCAGAATGTTAGGTCTATTAAATCATGATATATGAGTTCCAATACTCATTTGATTTATAGAACCTCATTCTATCCTATCCTCCGGTTTAGGATCCGATTATTAACATTGTTACCTATACTAGGTGCCGTTTGATTCCGTGATTTCTTAAGCTTTAATTGGTCTTTATACCAAGACTATTAAGAAATCCCAAGTGAGTACATAGTCCCCTCTTTTACCGTTTTCAAATATTTTGGGGTGATACACATGTGCCTACTTGTTACTTTCATGCTTTTCATGACATATGCTTGCTATGTTCAACTAGTACACATATAGTACATGATTTCAATTATGTTTTGCTATGTAAGTTGACTGAGCATACTAGCACATTGATTTCAAGGACCCATTTTGCTTCATAGGTTGACTTAGCATATCTAGCACCTTGAATTCATAAACATTCCTACTTTGTATGTTTACTTAGCATACTTAGTACATGGTTTACAAAGACATCTTACATGACATGCTCTTATTGATTATGACATTTTGGTATGTTAAACGAGACTAGATACATTCATTAACATTATCTCGACGACCGGTAGTATCTATGGTTTACCATAGGAATTTGATAACCTCATTCCCGCTTCCTAGTTTGTTTGGGAGTATCCATCTAGAGAATGACAGAACCCGATGAACATTGAAAAACCTGTGTCTTTATAAGGGTTTATCTGACAAATGACAAGGCTTGAATGTGTTCGTTAACAAACCATATAAATGTTCATATCGATAAAAGCATTGGAATTGCAAAGCATAACATTTGATATAAACTTAGGTTTATTCAAAGACATTGTTTTGTACTTTATACATATGGTTTGAGTAAATACTCTTTATTCACCATACATGACATTTTGGTTACACATAGACATTATACATATGGTTTGAGTAAATACTCTTTAGTCATCATACATGACAATTGGGTACACATTGACATTATACATATGGTTGGAGTAAATACGTTTTACTTGCCATACAAGACATTTGATTATACAAGACATTGTTTACATTTGACATTGAACATTGTTTACACATAAAATTTTGACATTTGTTTGACAATACATTTTTGGTGGTTATTTGGTAGGTGATTTAAATAACGAGGCGTGTGTAATATGATAAAAACATGGTGGATACGCCGCTGATACTTCCTATATATAAGTGCTTTTATGATATTACACATCGAAACGTTATTTAAAGCACTTCGACAAAGACAGAGACATGATACATTTTATACAGAAACATGACATATTTTTCACAAGGCATTGTTTTACATATAACATATTTTGTACAAGAACATGATACTTTTTATACAAGGACATGACATATTTTATACAAAGACCTAACATCTTTTTTTTACAAAAGACATCATTTGGTTATTTATTTAACCATTCATTATTTCTTTTAAATCATTTGATTTTAACATTGATTTTCATATGATTTTACAAAAGAAAACATTTTTACAAAGGTTCATGGCTACTTTTAGTTAAACATTTCTTTTAACAAAATCAAAGCCATGAATCCTCAACAACAAAACCTATGTTACTCACAGGCATTTTTATGCTGACGTACCTATTTTCACATGTGTTTCAGGATCATACGTTTGACTGTGAGCATGCTTCACATAGGGCGGACTTGGGCCTTAGTGACTTTAAAACCTACAAGACAATTGTTGTGAAATAATTGTATTCTCTAAAACAATGTAAACTGTTAATTCAATAAAACAAAACTTTATGAGCCATGTGTTACGAAACAATTTGTAACGTGACTCCCCAATATTTTCCGCTGCGTGTTGTTGTATGTTACGCGATTGGGGTGTTACAGATTGGTATCAGAGCCATGGTTATAGAGAATTAGGTTATTAGTAATGCTTCTGACCTAGACTATAACCTTTCTAGGACCCTAACACAAGTTATCTTGTGTTTAAAATAATACCATCACCTATCCTTAGGTGATTACCAAAAGCAAATCCACAAGTTCATTTTGAAAATTAATCATCTATCCTTAGATGATATTTTTGGGCTTCTTGCCTTTAAAATTATCAAAATCTCGTCAAAGTTTGGGCTTTAAAACGTGAACATATGCAATCCGGAAGGGTGGGTGCCTGTACCCTGAGTTTTCTGTCTAAGGCTAGAGTGTTCGTACAAATCCGCATCATCGGACCAGTCACTCTTACCTGGGAACTCTTAGGGTGAGTGTCCACCTATAGGCTAAAGCATATCTTCGTGATACATTATAAAGACCCATTTACTTTGATTAGTTATCGTGTCGTTTGTTTGTTCTAGGTAACGAACAAATGATCACAATCATTATGCTTCGTCGATATTCTTAACATCCAGTTTTGATTATCCAAATATCATCTCACTCATCTTCTCTCATTTCCTTCTCTTTTAGAGTGCCTCCCTGTCGAAATGCTGCTCAGGACACCGAAATGGCTACCATAATAGCTCAGCAAATTGCTGTTGTGCTACCTAATCTCATAACTCAAATAAACCAAGCCAACAACAACAACAATGCACCTGTTCCGTGCAACTAAAAACAATTTAACTCAGCTAAACCACTCAAGTTCAGTGGTTCTAAGGGAGCAACTGGGCTCCTGCAATGGTTTGAGAGTATTGAGAACACATTTCGCCATGCCCAATGTCCAAATGAGCGCAAAGTATAATTTTCATCAAGTGTGTTCCAAAAGAGAGCACTTACGTGGTGGAACGGAATTATGAGGGATAGGGGTGCAGATGTTTCACTGGCACAAACATGGGATGAGCTTCGCGCTCTAATGATGAAGGAGTTTGGTCCTCATCATGAATTACGGGCACTCGAGAATGAATTCCACGATCTAAAACAAGATAGTGGAGAACATCGTGCCTACACCGATCGTTACGAGGAGTTGAGCTTGGTATGCCCTACGATGGTTACACCTTTAGATAAGTCAACCGAAAAATACATTGATGGCCTTCCTGATCTGGTTCAGGATATAGTCACTGGTAACAACCCTGCAACTGTTAGACAAGCTACCGAGTTAGCAGCTACTTTGACTGAATCTCAAATCAGGAAAGGGAAACTATTCCGCAAGGGTGACAAAGAACAAACTACTAAAACTATACAAGAGAAACCCAAGGAAATCAAAGCTGAACCTTCCAAGAAATCTAGGAAGCATAAGGCTTCACAAAACCTTGCTGTGGTTACTCGACCTAACCAAGCTGTTTCCAACCAACCAGCTCAACCTCCTGCTAGGAAACCATACAATGGAACTGCACCTCTGTGCAACCAATGTAACCTTCATCATCATGCCAGTGTGCATTGTCGCAAATGCCTACATTGTGGACTTATTGGTCATACAGCTAAGGTTTGCCGAGTTGCGACTACACAAAATCAAGTTGTTAACAACGCTGCTTAACGACGTGCTCTTAACGCTGGAGTTAATGAGGCTCGTGCCAACAACAAAGCAGTTACAAACAACTAGGATTTTATATTTCAATTTCGTTTGTTATCCAAGACTCATGTACATTTTTTCAGTTGGTTTGCAATGATATCAGTATTCCTTTACAAAATTTCAAATTTGACATGCTTGTTCATATATGCGAAATGTGCAACTATATATCAAAATATGGAGTCTTCATTCTTTACAGAATCAAACAAATTTCGTGATACATTCCATTTGTGTTTTGCACATTTCCTACCAAATCTATGAACCCGTCTATCCGTGAAACCCGTACAAGGGTAATGACTAGTGGAAAACATGTAAGACGCACACATTGTTACAATTGTTGAAACAAAGCACCATTCTTTGACCATGTCCATAATTTGTCACTTGGCAAGATAAACTATGCAGACTATGCAACGAGTTAATTAATTATGGGTGCACACATAATTATGCGACTCGATGCATGGAAATCATAGTGAGTCCTGCCAGGTGTGATCTAGGGTGATTAGATAACGAGACGAATGTAATACAATAAGAACATGGTGGACACACCGTTGGTACTTCCTATATATAAGTGTTCTTATTGTATTATCGATCGTAGCGTTACCCAAATCACCTGAGGATTTTATACCCATATGTGTTAACTTAAACAAAAGTCATCTATATTCATTTCCGTTTCAGATGAAGTATCCACTAAGGAAAAATGAACTAGCTACTCATTTTTCGCTTCTGAAAGAAATATCCATTAGGAAATGAATACTCCATTCAAAAACTATATTCATTTTCATTTCTGCTGAAGTATCCATTGAGGAAAATGAACTATCCATTCATTTTCTCTTCTGAAGAAATATCCACTGAGGAAAATGAATAAATTCATTCCGCTTCTGAGGAAGTATCCACTGAGGAAAATGAATTATCCATTCATTTTCGCTTCTGAAGAAATATCCATTGGGGAATGAATAATCTTGTATTGATTCTTTCATTTCCACTTCTGACGAAGTATCCACTGTGGAAAATAAATTATCCATTCATTTTCGCTTCTGAAGAAATATCCATCGGGGAAATGAATAATCTCTACAATTATCCTTCATTTCTACTTCTGACGAAGTATCCAGTGAGGAAAATGAATTATCCATTCATTTTCGCTTCCGAAGAAATATCCACCGGGGAAATGAATTATCTATACAATAATCTTTCATTTCCACTTTTGATGAAGTATCCATTGAGGAAAATGAATTATCCGTTCATTTTCGCTTCTGAAGAAATATCCATCCAGGAAATGAATATTCTTTACTACAATCCTTCATTTCCACTTCTGACGAAGTATCCACTGAGGAAAATGAATTATCCATTCATATTCTCTTCTGAAGAAATATCCATCGGGGAAATGAATAATCTAGACGACAATCCTTCATTTCCGTTTCTGACAGAAGTATCTATTGAAGAAAACGAATTATCCATTCATTTTCGCTTCTGAAGAAATATCCATCAGAGAAATGAACAATCTATACTATAATCCTTCATTTCTACTTCTGACGAAGTATCCATTGAAGAAAATGAATTATCCATTCATTTTTTTTGCTTCTGAAGAATTAACCATTGAGAAATGAACAACTTGTACACTCCTTCATTTCCATTTCTGATAAAAGTATCCATTGAAGAAAATGAATTATCCATTCATTTTCGCTTTTGAAGAAATATCCATTGGAAATGAATAACCTATTCATCTTTCATTTCCACTTCTGACGAAGAATCCATTGAGGAAAATGAATTATCCATTCATTTTCGCTTCTGAAGAATATCCACTACGGAAATGAAACACAAATCCTTAAGAATCCTCCTATCTTAATAGTCAGATTCTTAAAGGGACACTTAAAGTACTATTTTTAAATCCTTGATTGGATTTCTAAGAACGCTTTACAAGATACAGAAACAAAGAGCCAAATCCTTACAAGATCTTTTTATCATAACAATTAGACTCTTAAAGGATACTCACATAACTATTGGTTGATTTGGCTTTTACCATTAATCGATCCCTCATTCCCACTTCCTGTATTAATCATGGAAGTATCCATTAGGGGATGAGCATCATAGGTATAACAGCCCATTCCCACTTCCCGCAATATCTAAGGAAGCATCCACTAGGGAATGATAAAGTTATGCCTTACGTGGAGATCCTTGATGAGTTATTCTATGCAAGTAGATGAAACTCTAGATTCTGGGCGAGACAATTTCTTGACACAAGTTATACAAACAAGCTCCTACGAATAAATTTTGGGACGAAATTTCCTAAAGTAGGGGAGACTGTGACAACTGTGCCTACAGTTATCACTAACTAATCCTGAACAATTTCATGAACAATAAGACCTTATGTTTTATTTAGTGGATGTGTAATTATCTATGATATTTGCATATATCAATCCTTGTTCAAATTCAAACCCTTAAACTCTTTCTAGAAAGTTATACGCAAACTGATGTGTAAATGTAATCAGTTTAACGTGACAAACACTCCGGAACAGCAACACAAGCTCAACATACCTTAAATAATCTTTACATAACTTAGAAATAAGTTTTGAAGGGTTTGGTATGGCAAAAACAAGTTTATTCGCTCACAGGGACTATTTGCATCAAACTGCAAAAGTCTGCCGTTTCGTATAGCAACGTACATTCCGGAACATGATCATAAGCTAAACATACCCTAAATAACCTTAACATAGCTTAGAAAAAAGCTAGGGGTTCAGTATGCGAAAATGCGCTTATTTGATCACAGGGACTAAAAGCGTAAAAAACTACATAGGTTTTCATTTACACGCATATCTTACGTTCTGACCACATCCGGACATCCAAAAATTTTTTGTACTCACTAAAATATTTCATTTTAGTGATACGAATGCAAAAATACCATTTGTCGCTTAATTTGGATCGTTTTCGCGTCCGTTCGAGTTTCATCGTAATTAACCGAATAATGCGATCGTACGACCAAACGAACAGACACCCGTGTTATTTCCAAGCATATTTCAAGTCCCCTATACTTTAAATTCCTTGTAGAGCGTTGAAAATGTCTTAACGGAGGTTAAATACGTCAAATATGCATATATGTGTGCAGGGACTGAACATGTAATTTTTGAAACTTCCTTACCTGCCCTCGCGCTGCGCGACGGCCAAGGGGCCATCTATCGCGCCACGCGACAGCCCCCTGTCGACAAAAACATAATAACCAGCTTCCAACTGGTTTCTTGGTGGTTTCCTTGATGATTTTCTTTGTTTTGGGACCAAGTTAAGTATTCCCCAAGACTTTAAACCATGACCACACATTTGTAGGGCTTGGATCTTTCCTTGAAGCCCACACATTCCACTTGTCATGATGTGTCACACCCCGAAATATCAGAGCATTGGCGTGACCGGACTGGTATCTTCATTGCACAGCGGAAGCAAATAAGCTAAGTCTTTTAGAAAATTGAACGCCCACTAAGTACTCGACTCTTCATGGTTCTCCTATTCCAACCGTTCCTTATCTTTGAAATGTAACCTGAGAAAGAAACATGCGAAAAATCAACACAAAGTTGAGCGAGTTCATAGTTTGTTTGTAAAAGATTTGAAATAAATCTTTTTTTTTTTGAATAACCGGTTTTTGAAATGTTGTTGAGAAAATGAATTTAAAATCATTTTCTTGTCGAGTTACTTGAAACTCTGTATGAAAACATAGATTGTGTCATGTAAAAAAAATCAAGTTTTCATATATAATTCAAGTATTCATGTGTACACCAAGTACTTATGTATAATTTTAGTTTTCTTGAGTACCCCACGTACTTCAAGTATAAATCAAGTTTTCTTGAGTACCCCACGTATTCAAGTATAAATCAATTTTTCTTCTTGAGTACCCCACGTACTCAAGTATAAATCAAGTTTTAGTATGGTATGAATTTTATGTAAATATAGCGTTCCTGTAAGTATCAGGATTGTTAATGGGTTGCAAGGCCATTAACATGTGACACGACATAGGAAGTCACCAATCCTAAGGCATTTAATTGGTATATTCTGAGACACAAAAGCACTACTCGATTCTCGCCCTCACCGAGAGTGTAGCTGCCAGGCACCCGTTAGAACTAACCTTTTGTTCTACGGTCTAGGTATATTGTTGATTAATGGTGCTTCTGTACCCTATTCGTGACACTATTTCTCATAACGCATCCTACTTGGTTCTCGTCCTCACCAAGTGCGTTTCTTGTTATCATTTCTCATAATGCATCCTACTTGGTTCTCCTCCTCACCAAGTGCGTTTCTTGTTATCATTTCTCATAACGCATCCTACTTGGTTCTCGTCCTCACCAAGTGCGTATCTTATATTATTATATTTTCATACCATAACTCATGTATTTTTAAACTCTTGTATTTGTATTTTCAGAAAAATACGCTTGTTTGGAAAACCGGTATAAATCATAAGCTTTTCGTAAACCATTTGTGTTCTTTGTAACATGGTTTAGAAGTATATAATTCTTGTATGCTTTGCAAAAAGTGCATGTCTTTCCACCCCGAAAACATTTATAATAGTGTAAAAATGTGGGGTTATGAACTCACCTGAATATTCCTGTGCAAAGCTAGCTAATTAACGACTTCGTGATGTCGTTTCCAAGGCTCGACTTGCTAGCGTGCATTCTACAGTATTCCTAACACGGAATATCTAATAAGTTTCGAATAATGTGGTAACTAATCTACGTGTTACCGAGCTCTACCGAATCGTTGATCGAACGATTTGACGGTAAATAGTTAACTTAATGAAAATGACTAAGTTAAACTGCCGCGAGAAGTCGTTTGTGTATGTAGGAATATTCGTATGAAAGTAATATATAATAAACTTGTATTATATATATTGCGTCTTGTATATATTTGCCAAAAATATACGTATGTGCCGTCTAGGCGTATAAAATAAATATAAAAGTTATATTTATTTTGTAAAAGAATCGTCGACTTGTATTGGAAAATAAATATATAACTATATTTATTTATAAAAGGATTCGAGTTTGTTTGAAATAAATATAATAATAACTATATTTATTTTTGTTGTTGAAATAATTTCCATATCGTTGTTCTCGTAAGTTGTAAGTCGTTGTCGAAAGTTATACTCTTGTTTTTACTTTTGTAAAAAGCGTTTGTAGTTGATCGGCTATATTTTGATATTAAATGCGAATCGTTTTATTTTACGGATTTCTCGAAAAACGGGCAGAGTTTCCTCTGTTTTTGGACGCCCCCGACAACACAAGTTGTCGTTATTTATTCAAACAATATGTATATAACTTTGTCAACTATATCAAAACGCCAAATATTTCATAAAGTGTAAACTATAACTAAATCGTTTCGAGCTCGATTGTCACATAAGTAATAAAAATTAATTAACGTAAATAATGTTCGCGTGCTAAATTCTTTACCGAGTCTTCACGCCGAAAAGTCGAGCCGCCTGACTGAGTTGACCGGGTCAAGCTGAGTTGGACCGAGTCAAGCTGAGTCAGACCGAGTCAAGCTGAGTCGGACCGAGTCGGGCCGTATAGAACTGAGTCGAGCCGAAATGCACCAAATCTGGACCGTGTTGGAACCGTAACTCTCGAACCGAAACCGACTCGTCCCAAACCCCACTTACTGAGCCACCATCTTACATATTTGAGCTGAATAACCACCACCACAGTCGCTGTCGACGCCGGTGTCTCCGGCGCCGGCCGGCTGTCATCGTCGCTACGAGCCGCCTCCGACTCCATCATCACCATTTTCTTCATAATCACTGCCATCCATTACGACATCATCTTTCGAGAAAAAAAAGAAAACAAAATGAAAGGAAATACTGATTTTACCGGAGATTTGTTGGACAAAGGCAGGGACCGCCGGTTAAAATAACCGACCACCGGATAACAGAACCGACCGGCGGTCCGAGACTCCGACCGTCGGTTCTTTCTCTCTTCTCAGCCTCTCTCTCTCTCTCCTCTTCTCAGCTTGCAGCCGTCGCCTGCCACCTCCACCGCGTCGGAAAACATCGATGCCGGCTCCGCCGGTTGTCGGATCTGAATCAGAGAGGGTGTGAGAACAAGGAGGTGGGTGTGAGGGTTTACCGAAGCTCCGATCGGAGCCGGTTCGTCGCCGGAATAAGCACCGGAGAGGGAGAAGGGGCCGAGTGGTAGGGGAGTGTTGTTGTTGTCTGTGTTATGGTTTTTGTTTGTGAGGAAATTAATTTCTCCTTGTTTGTATATGTAGCAGTAGAGATCGAGAGAGAGGGTGAGGGTAGAAGATGAATTCTCTGTGTTTTAATTCTTGTGGGTGTGAGGAGAGATGGAGGGGTCTCCATTTATAGAACAAAGTGTCTTCTATGTCTATTGTGCATTCAAGTTACCTTCAGGTTGCTTGTGTTATTCTTTGAATCAAAATCTTATGTAGAGATTATATAAGATTTAGTTGATTTTGCAGAGATCTCTTAAAGATTTATCAAGATCTAATATCTTATGAGTAGGTTTAGGCTTGTGTGCTTTGGGCTTGGGTCCAGGGCCCACATGCCCGTCTTATGTGTAAGCGGCCCGTAATTTCTACGAGACCCGATATCGCGACCCAAACTCCATGAGCATAAAATATTCGTGTAACATCCATATTTGTCGGCGTCATCAGTATTTCGTACGGTATCAGTCCGTTGTCATTTGCTGTTCCGCAGATTCCACGCGAATCTTCATACGCGTACTGTACAGTCGGATAAGCATTGCTAGGCACTCCAAAGGCCTAATTAAGTTGATTTACACTGTAATCACTATTTATTATTGCGTTAATCTCCTGTTAATCGCGTAATTAAGAGCCGTAAATTACCGGTTGTCACAGTCTCCCCTTGTTAATAAAATTTCGTCCTCGAAATTTAGGCTACGTCAACTCCTTTGAGTTACATTATGCGTAGAAAATATGAATAGTACCAAAGTGAACGATCATGAAATCGAATCAAGACTTATTCGAATGATGTGAATTCAAGGACGTATCACAAGATACAAATGAATTCTAGAAATGATTGCATCCAATAAATGAATTTAGATTTCAACAAGCTCAAATGTAATAGTTTGCATGAAACGCTCGATCATGATCAACCCAAGCTGCAAGTTCTACCGACGCCACAAGGTGTCGTAGTGAATGAAACAATTCAAATATAGCGGTGATCGAACAAGTATCACCTGTGTTTTGCATAAATTAGCCCAAGCTACAAGTTTGTACTGACACCACAAGGTGTCGAAATCAACAAACGACTTAATGGAGTCGTAGACCAAACAAATCTACTACGACTCAGAACAATGAAACGCTTGTTAAAACGAATTCGAATATGATGTTTCCAATACATCATATGGTGTCTTGAATTGAATATATGTAATGAACAAATTCAACAATTGAATTTGATTTCGGTGCAAGCCGACAATAAATACATGTATCGACAAGAAAACTTTCGGCATGGCCACAAAGAAATGTCGTGTAACTTGAAAAAGAAAAGAATTTTCAAGAAAATGTGTTGACTTGAGAACAAAGAAGCCAACAATTTC
>JARYGA010034572.1:0-29631 GCA_030545235.1 Helianthus tuberosus | reverse complement strand
TACTTGAGGAGGCCCATAAATCTCGTTATGCGGTACACCCCGGAGCGACAAAAATGTATCAAGATTTGAAGAAAGGATATTGGTGGCCCGGAATGAAACGCGAGATTGTCAAATACGTGGCTAAGTGCTTGACATGTTCCCAAGTGAAGGCGGAGCACCAAAAACCGTATGGTAAATTACAACCTTTAGAAGTACCAGTTTGGAAATGGGAAGACATAACCATGGATCTCGTTACAAAGCTTCCTAAGACAAAACGAGGTCACGATGCTATTTGGGTTATAGTCGACCGACTTACTAAAAGTGCTCACTTTTTGCCCATACGAGAAACTATTTCATCTGAAAAGTTGGCGGAGATTTATACGAATGAAATAATAGCTCGTCACGGAGTACCCGTGTCTATTGTGTCGGATCGTGACACAAGATTCACGTCACGATTTTGGCGTAGATTTCATGAAGATGTGGGCACAAACTTGCGATTAAGTACCGCGTACCATCCACAAACGGATGGACAGTCAGAAAGAACTAAACAAACGTTAGTAGATATGTTGAGGGCTTGCGTCATAGATTTTGGGGGTAACTGGGATGACCATTTGCCGTTGGTAGAGTTCGCGTATAATAACAGTTATCGGAGTAGTATTCAAATGGCGCCATATGAAATGTTGTACGGTAGAAAGTGTAGAACCCCTGTGTGCTGGGGAGAAATCGGGCAGCGAGAACTCGCTCCTAAAGATGTTGTGGCGATAACAAATGAAAAGATCGATCTAGTGCGGGCTCGTTTGAAGGCAGCGCAAGACCGACAAAAATCTTACGCAGACAAAAGAAGGCGTCCCATTGAATTTCAGCAAGGTGATCGGGTATTTTTAAAGGTCTCGCTGTGGAAGGGCATCATACGGTTCCGTAAACGAGGGAAGTTAGGCCCTCGGTACATTGGGCCATTCGAAATTATAGCCCGGGTTGGTAAGGTGGTATATCAGTTGGAATTACCTCCGACTCTAGATGGAATCCATAACACTTTTCACGTATCACAACTAAGGAAATGCCTCACGGATGAAACGACATATATGCCACTTGATGATATTGAACTGGATGAGAAAATGAACTATGTTGAAAGGCCGGTGGCTATCAAGGATTCCAAAGTAACGCGTCTTCGAAATAAAGCCATTCGACAAGTTCTAGTTCAATGGCAGCATCGGAAAGGATCGGATCTGACATGGGAATCAGAAGATGAAATGCGAAAGCACTACCCATCATTATTTGGTACGTATTAAGGTTTCGGGGACGAAACCTCTTTTAAGGGGGGTAGATTTGTAACACCCCAAATTCTAATAAAGATTAATCGAATGTTTATATGTTTTAAATGATTAGTTAGTTATAAATAAATAATGAAAGTTAAAGGTTAGGAAATATATAAGAATGATAACTTAAATAACCTTGAGGGGTTAAACTTGTAAATATGATTAGTAACATTATAAAAATTTAAAAACCTAGTTAGTGGGTGGGTGTGGGTCACGACCAAGAAGCAGGAAGGAGAAGAAACCCTTCTCCTTCATAATACCTCAAGAAATTCAGGGAATTAAGGTGTTGTTGATCCAGAAATCGAATGCATGTGGCCAAATTCTCAACCATCTAAGGGTTTCCTACATAGGGTAAGTCAGATTATGCGATTTGATGCACTTTCATGAACTAGGGTTTAATCAATTCGTGAAAATTGGAGAAATTGAACCTGTGTATGAATTAGAAACACCATTAGAGGATGTTTTATGCTTGGAATTCGTTTGTATTGATGGTTTGAAGGAAAACCCATTTGTTCTAGTAGTATGATGGTTTTGAAGTTAAATAAATTGAGTAGTCTTGATTGATGAATGTTTATGTATTAGGATATTGATGAATTGTTATGATTGTAGAATGATTAAGATATGTGAATTTAGTTAATTAAAAGAGTTGTGAATATTGCTAGTGAAATCGTGCATTGGATACATGTACATAAGGCTCAAAATGTTGTTTGCACACCATGTGTTCGATAAAATGCCTCAATGAAGAACTATGTGATTTTGAATGTATTAAAAGTGTTGAATTGGCATAGGGAAGATGTAGTATTTGATACATTGCAAAATATGAAATGGAATGTGATTGATGCGTGAATGTGATTATTATGTAGTGAATGAAATAATCTAAATAAGAATGAATTATGTGTAGGAGTGAAAGAAGAAGGAGCTAATTCCGGTTCGCAACAAAAGGCTCAAGAACGAGGTAAGTTTGCTACTTACAAGTTTATTCAACAACGTTAGTAGTTTGTTACTTTAAATATTAGTTTCTTAATGATAGCCATTGTATTAAAATGAGAACGCAAAAGTAGAGCTCCGTAACGATCCGTGATGAACGGGTCGGTTCGGGTTAGAATGAGAATGAATAAGTGAAGTTTTCTTAATGTTCCGTGTAAACGGGTTATGATAGAATGATTCGGAGAGAAATATGTAACGAAGTTGGTTACATAAACAAGAAAGCCGAGTATAAGAATGACTTAGCCATGTATGGTTCAGAATTTAAATGGTGATTATTGGTTCACCAAGTTCATTAATGCGTTAGTTGAAATATGAGTATTACGCTAATGTTGTTTATTGTAATGGTTGTAGGTAAATCTCAAGTTTAAATGCTATTGCATCGCTCGGAACCGAACACACCTTGAACGTCTTTATGCGCTTCCGCAATCATTGATGTATCATCAATTGGTCAATATTTTGGTTTAATTAGGCTATGTTGGTAGTTATAAACTCTAAACTTAAAGTTGTAAATCTTTTGTCAAACACTAGTTGTAATGGTCGTTTTGAAAGTTTCTTAAGTGTTATGAAATTTACTATGTCTTTTTAAAATGCGTTGTAGGTCAATTGTTGAATGTTATTAAACAGGGAATTGCTTATTTTACGAACGGGTCATGCCCGAATTTTATTAGACAATAGTATGAATTATTGAATTTTCGGATTTAGAACTTTGGGCGTTTCAAGTGGGCCGCTTTAGGCGTAGATAAATAACACGTAACAATGGTATATTTTTACATGAGTGCCAGATGGTTTAAAAAATGAAACACTATAAAAACGTCGAAACAACTGGCTGGTTGAAAAATAACGTTACGTAAATGAATGTCGAAACGTAGATAAAAATAACTCATGTGCACCGTTAATATTATTTGAAACTATATATCAAAAGATGAAACGTGTAAAAAATATGACATCGTAACGGAAAATTTGTTTAAAATTTAAAGCGGTAACTTTATTAAAGTTCGAGGATCATGGTGGAAAACGATTTAAAAAGGATAAAAATAACTTTATTAGTGTTCAGGGGACGTTTGATAAATTTATTAAAACTCAAGTGATAAGAATGTAAATTGGTGATGTAAAACCTAACAAAATGAAGGGGGCAAAAGTGTGAGAACCAAAATTGTGTGGTCAAAACATAAAAAAAATGTCTTGTGAGATGTATAGAAATGCCACTAAAATGTAAATAAATTACTAAGGTGGTGTTTGTTTTTAAAGAGGTAAAAAGTCTGCAGTCTGCGGACCACATCTGCAGGAGAAGAGGTGGACCAAATGTCTACAGTCTGCAAGGAGAAGAGGGTTTGTTTTTTTTACATAAAAACCTCTTCAACACACACACAACACACACTGCAGACCTTCTCCTCTCTCTTGTCTCTCTCTCTGCCTTCATCTACCACCACAACCACAACCATCCGCCACCACCACGTCGGCTACCACCACCGCCATCAAAACCCACCACCACCGCCGATCTCTCTCTCTTCTTTCCCTCTCTCTCTCCTGTCGCCCCCCCTCTCTCTCTTCGTTTCACCACCGCCATCAAACCCACCACCACCGCCATCAAAACCCACCACCACCGCCGATCCCTCTCTCTTCTTTCCCCCTCTCTCTCTCCTGCCGCCCCTCTCTCTCTCTACGGTCTCTCTCTAAAAAAACCCCTAAATTCATACCTGGAGATGTGCGGGAGACGGTGGAGTTCTCGAGGTGGTGGGGGTGCGGCTGGAGATGTGCGGGAGACGTCGGAGGTGGCGGCGGTCTGTGGAGGTGGCGGCGGTCTGTGGAGCAGGAGAAGGATGGAGGAGGAGAAGGGTTCTCTGTGTTTTCAAAATATGGAGGAGAAGAGGTTATGCAGACCTTAGAAGACATTGATTCATGTCTGTATGAAGAAGAGGTCTCGCAGACCTTTTTTAATAAAAGGTCTGCGATAAAACAAACAAGCTGCAGACTCTTATGTCTGCGCATGGTCTGCGCGGCGCAGACATAAGAGGTTCTGAAGTGCTTATAGCAAAAAAACAAACACCACCTAAGTTGTCATAAAAGAAAAACTAATTATGCAAGTATAAATAGCAATATAATATATAAATTTAAAACTGAAGGTACTCTAACTTATGATGTGTTTTAACATATAATAATATAAAATATAATATAATATAATATAATATAATATAATATAATATAATATAATAATAATAATAATAATAATAATAATATAACTCAAAATCAAGTGTCCTACTACGTTTGACCCACGGTATGGGGTTCCTTGTCAAGAGTAATGTTCTTGGTGGCCAAAGCGAGTCCATCTTGGTGTGGTGAATTCCCCACAAGCATATCACATGCGATGCACTTGATCCTGTTCCCTCACAAGAAACTAACACCCATTCTTTCCTTACAAACCAGGAAAAGGGTGCCTGCCGTCATCTTGAAGCAAATAATGTTTCCAATCGGACACGTGTAATGAATCAACCATAGCTTTTTTAGGTTATATTCTTAACTGAATAAATACTTCCTTTTTTATTTTAACCATATAAAGTAAATATTTGCATCCATCACTAATATCTACAAATGTGTTGCCCTTCTTCACTCGTAAATGTTATTTTCTACCTAGCTCTAAACCTCTACCAAATATCATATTTTGCATTTCCGTCCTGTCTTCTTTCCCTTACATTCCTGTTCAAATAAGGATATAGATGTTCTTCTTTATTCTTAGATAAACTTAATACAGTTAGAGAAAAACGGATACAATATTACATTCCTAGCTCTCAGAAGGAGAGACAGGGGCAGATGGAGAGAAAAACGGATACAATATTACATTCCTAGCTCTCAGAAGGAAGATAGGGGCAGATGGACATTTGATGTATAATCAGTTTTAAATATATAATTGAATGAATCACATAAATAGTTTTATATTTTGATTTAACTAAAGATACACAAAATGGTTTGTAATCGGATTTCTTCTCTATCGGGTATCTATTGTTGCCCTATCCATATGTGGTCGTGTATGATCCGTGTTCAGATATATATGATTGCCCGTTTACATGCTCATTCTCGGTTTCAAAACCAAGGATTCCCTGTCCTTGTAAAAAAAAAAAAAATTCCCCAACCAAAGTTGGGATTCTCCATCCAAACCTGGTTCAAGTATCGGGTTCTCCTTGGGCTATAGCTCTAGTTCCTTCATCTTTGGTCTCTTGACCCACCCCCTTTCTCATTGTTCCCTTTATACTATACATTATTATCATAATCCATATCCATCTAACTTTCATCAATATTTTATATAATCTTATTTCATGCCAAGTAGATATTATATTATAATTACCTACATATACAAAAGGAAGTTCGAGGGAATAGTGCTACGCAGCTGCGTGACACTTTCCTATTTGACCAACCATTTTATTGTTTTATATTCGTTTTAAAATTACGGTTTCGTCCTTAATTTAAAATATAATTACGTTTTTGCCCCCACTTCAAAATAAAATTATGTTTTTGTCCCTCACTCAAAATTACGATTTTGCCCTCGGTTAAAAATTATGATTTTATCCCCAGATTACAATTACATTCTTGGCCCCAGTTCAAAATAAATTTTTGCTTTTGCCCCAAACTAAAAATGATGATTTTGCATTTTCGTCCCGTTTAAAAAATTATGATTTCTCCTTCAGTTTAAAATTATGTTTTTGCCAGGTTCAAAATAAAAGTATGCTTTTGCCCCCAACTCAAAATTACGATTTTGCCCTCAGTTCAAAATTTTGATTTTGCCCCAGTTCAAATTAAAAATATAATTTTAAAATTATGATTTTGTTCTTAGTGCAAAGTTATATTACGATTTTGTCTCTGGTTCAAATTTATAGTATTGCCATCACTTTAACTTTTGGCAAATTACGATACCAGAGTCAACAAATACAACTTTGCCCTCAGTTCAAATTATAGTATTGCTATCATTTTAGTTTTTTTAGCAAAACTATAAAAGTGTTTTTTTATTAGTTGACTGGATTTAATTTTTTCACATGTCAATGAGCTGCCTAACACTCGCTCATTAATCCTGACAAACTACAGTTTTGCCCTAAGCTCAAAACTACGGTCTCATCATTGTTTTAGTTTTTTTTTTCCTAACAAAACTATAATAGTGTTTTTTTAATTAAATTATTCGGCCATCGCCCGTAACGTGGGCGGGTCATTAGGCTGAGTGTTGTGGGGCGACTCCCACCCCCAGGTCGCCTGGTATCGCCTGGAACACCGCCCCCGGGGGCGACTTGGGTGGCGACCCCCTCTTGCCCGACTCAACCACGTCGCCCAACTTTCACACTTTCCCACAATGTATCCGTTGCCAACGGATAGTTTGGCCAAGCTTTTTTTTTTTTTTTTAAATCCAACCTTTATAAATAATACCCCATATCAAACACATTTTTACCACAATCTTCTCTCAAATCATCAAAATTTATACCAATCTTCTATCAACTCATCAAAATGTATCCCCACAACATCCCTCCTTTCAACCAAAATACACAATCTTCCAATCCACAACCCGATATGGCGGACCCAAACGTTTTAAATAACCCCGCTTTTTACGCCTATTTCAATAATATGCACGTTGCTAGCCCTACACCGCAAGTATACTACAACAATATGCCCATACCGCAACATATGGGGTTCACCACTTGGAACACACAACAACCCGGTGGTTTTCAAAACGTTGGAGGATCGAGACAACAAAATGGTATAAATTTTTTAGATATTTTTTTTGTAAAGAATATGTTTTTTTTTTAACTTTGTTTGTATTCCATCTAGTGGTTGATTTAGATGACGAAGAAGTTCCGGAGACCCAGTTCGATGTCGGTCAAAATGATCTTGAACCTCAAAAAAAGAAACGTTCACACAAGAGGAAAACACCGGGTGGAGAACGCTTGAAAACCAAACCGATACCATGGACTTCCAACGAGGAAATGAGCTTGTCCAAGGCTTGGCTAGAAATAACCGAAGACCCGAGATGTAGTAACTATCAAAAGGAAAAAACATATTGGTCTCGTATTTACAACGTTTTCCTCAAGTTGGAAGATCAAGAAGATGGATACCGTGATGCCGATGGTATCGGCGCGAAGTGGCGTAAAATGCGTCCTTTGATTCAAAGTTTCAACCAAATATACACTCGCCTAAGTAACTCGCGTGTGCGCCAAAGTGGTTCCGACGATGCGATGCTCCAAGCAAACGCCCAAAATGAATTCCGAGTCGAACACAAGAAGGCGTTTCCTTATCTTGCTATTTGGCAATTTTTAAGGAGTTCGAAATTTCACACAGTCATCGCCTTCGATCCATTTAAAACTCGTGGCCAACCGTCGGCTAAGCGGTCAAAAACCTCATCCTCAAACGACAATCAAAGTACCGGGTCGGACGCTCGGTGTCAAATAAATCTCAACGACATTGAGGAAGACAACGAAGAGCCACATGAAGAGGCCGAAGCGTTTCAACCACCACAACGGCCGGTTGGCCGAGATAAGGCCAAAAAAGCCGCCCAACCGTCTTCTAGCGGTGCACGAATCGACTACACCGAAACGTTCGAAAAAGTGACCAATAAGTTAGACAGCTTGTTGCAAACGAGCCAACAACGGATCAACTTAAAAAAAGAACACGGGGACCGAAAGCTAAAGCTGAAAGAAAGTCGTCAAAAAGCACTTGATTTGCAAATATTAACAACCGACACGACAAACCTTACTGGAGCCGAGCTCGCTTTAGCCGAGCAAATGAAGCAAGAAATTCGAGAAAAATATAACCTTTGTTGAAGTAATTTTTTTATTTTGGTTGAAGTAATTTTTTTTAGTTGATATATTTTTTTATTTTGGTTGAAGTAATTTTTTTTTAGTTATGTATTTTTTTATTTTGGTTGAAGTAAAAAAAGACTTTTATAAAAAATAGGACTTTTTTTTATATCTTTTACATAAAAAAAGACAAAATAAATCAATCTACGTGTCGCAAGACGCCCCACCCAGCAAGGTTGCCCCACTCCCCCTTTTTTGGTCAAAATCCTCTTATGTGACGTGGCGCCACGTGTCGCAAGACGCCCACTCAAAAGGTTGCCCCACTACACTCAGTCTTAACTAGTTATATAAATTTGTCAAGTAAAAAAAAGCAATATTCATAATTCATAATAAATTCAATAAACCAAAAATCTTTAAAAAATTCAATTACATAGAAATTAGTTTTTCTCGTCTCCTGTGTACACACTTCCAAACCCCCGATATCAACAACTAAACTTCACTCCACATATTCACACAATCCCACTTTCAATTCACGAGTTCAGAAACCCACCCATCATGCGGTGACGAGTCAACTCGTCCCACCAACGAGTTCTCCCGACTCAGTTTCGCATAAATCTTCGCTCTTATCTCCTTCCCAGACTCCACTCTCTCCATAACCGGCTCCTCTCTTGTTATATTATTATTTTCCCACAAATCAAATATGTTCCCACCGCTTCGGGTCGGGTTTCGGGTAGTAGGTGTTGATGGTAAACTCGTGTACCCGGGTCGAAGCGTGGACAAACTCCGAGGCGAACCAAACCCGGGCCCATTCATCCCACTCATCGGACTCATTCGATTACCAATTTGCATATTACGTACAGACGATGCCAGCTCGTTGACCGAGGTTTGACCGATGGAAGATACCGGTGACATTGGTGGTGATGACGTGGACGTGTATAAAGTAGACGTCGGAGACGACCCAAATGCACTTTTTCCGATAACCGAGTCAAACCCGAGTCGGCTCGGAGACCCGTCGTACGAGTCATGCTGAGTCGGAGTCTGAGTCAACCCGTTAACGAGAACTCGGAGCTGATCAGGAGTATGCGCAAAGAAGCAGATCCTCCGACGACATAAAACGCCGTCTTTACACGGCTGCGTACGATAGCGAGAAGGGTGAAGCCAGCACTCAAATACGCCGTGAGCGAACTCGCACGTGTCACCTTTACAGCACGTGCCTTTGCGAAACTCCGGGCACGGGTTACCGGAATAATGAAACTTCCGGGGATCACGGCGGCGAGCTTTTTCTCCCGGGTGTGCGTACGGACACTCGGTCCAGTCATGTGACCTGGCACGTGCGCATCTCCGGATTTTAAATTCATACATCCGGAAATGATCGCATGTGAAGGCGTCCAGGGGGACATGAACATCATCGTACTCCGAAACGTCGTCGTATGGGGACATTTCGAGTTCGTCGAAGATAAAGGGGTGGTCGGAGTGTGGGCTGTGGTCCGTTGGGTCATCCCATGGAGGGATATGGACCGTTGGATTAGTGTGAAAGTTTTCTCCGTTGATGATCATCATGATTGTTGTTGTTATCTTAAAGTTTTTGTTTCTCTCTCTTTGAAATGTTTGTTGATGGAAATGAAGGAGCATTATGGGGTAAATATAAACCGGCTTGGTTAACTATGGTTAGGTGAAAAATTGACCTTGGTGTGGTTAAGAGTGAAAGATCTTGTGGAGGGAGTGATAGTGTGACTGGCTGTGATGGTTTTAGTGTGGTTTGGATTTTATTTAGTCCAATTTGGTGTCGTTTTGTGGGTCAGGTAGATTGATATATGATTTACCCATGGTTTACTTTATTAAAAAGCATTTTTATTTGATGGTTTACTAGGTTTAGGATTATAATAATATGGATATACTTAGGCTATGAGGAGTGGATGGAGCCCCATGACATTTATCAAGTCCACATAGGATCCAACTCATCTATGGAGCCCCCCTTTAATTTGGAGGGTGTGGATGGAGCCCCTATTAAACAAAATTAAAAAAAAAACATTTGATTGGTTTAAAACTAGTGGACCCCACCTGAATGGCGTTTCAGCTCGTTACCACCATGGCGGACCTTCAATGGCGCCCCGGCATAGCGCCGGGGGTGTGGTGGATGGCAGAGGGGGGGGGCGCTATAGGCGTCCAGCTGGCGAGGGTGGCGCCCCCACACCCTCCAGCCTTAGGGGCTGTTTGGTAGCATCTGAATGGTCATTAAGAGGCTATCTCTTAATGGAACTATTAAGAATTTTACCAATGAGAAGGTAGAAGAATGTGACATGTAATGATTTACCATTCAGAGGTTACCTCTTAACCATTCAGACTTGAGGTTACCTCTTATTCATTCAGAGGTTTTAAACCATTAAGAGGTAGCATCTGAATGGTCATTAAGAGGCTACCAAACAGCCCCTTAATTGATATCTTATGCTAAAGGGTTGTATCGACTATCGAATGGTGTCGAATACCCAACCTCCGGCTGACGTTAGTTGGATCTTCGGTGACGTCAAGAGCTTTGATCCTTGCTTGCTACAAAAGAATAAAACGTTAGCCTCGTCAGGGGGGACCCCGGGAGGGGGATCCGTGACCAAGCTCCGGCGTGAGAATAAGTAAACTTGCCGGAAATGATAGGAGCTTCTTCCGATGAGTATAGTCACCGGAAAGCTTTCCTTTTTGGTGTGAATCTTATTGATATGTGTGTGTAGTAAATGTGAGAGAATATTGGTCGGAAGTGTTAATGTGTGGAGAGTAAATGAAGGTGTAGTAAATGAGAATAAACCGGAGATGATACCTGCCTTTGTTCTCTTTTTGTTTGTTCTTATATAATAGCTTGGCCTTATCACACTAGATATTTTTCCCATATGATCCAACGGTTTCCAGAGGTTATCGGGAGGTGCAGACACGTGTCTGACCCCCAGCGGCGAGATGTCTTCCCCAATTAATGCTTCGGCCGGAGAAGTACAGTATTCTCAGGCGAGATCCCATTCTAATCGCTCATTAAATGAGGCCAGTACTTTTGCTTAGCTGTTTTTCCCGCCCATAACGAAAGGGAAGGAAACTTAGTGGACAAGGTAGTTCCTTCTGATGGGCTTTTTATATAATTTGGGCTTCCTAAAGACAGTCCAAAGCGGGTAGAGTGGGCCTGCCCACTGGCCCGTCGTCAAGTCATCTTTAGTCCCTGGTTCTGAGACCCGAGGCTCATGATCCGGGGCTGAATCACAACTGCTTGAGAGAGGTGGTTTTTCCTCTGATGGGCCCACCCCGGGTCAGTTATCACCTGCCGTTCCTAATAATGATGACATCGCCGAATAACTGTTAGCAGGAGTTAATCCTTTAGTAACACGTGCCCATTTTTGAATTTTGAAGAGACCGCTGATGTGACAGTTACTTGTATGTCAGCGGTGTCTCTTTAAAACCCATATTTGGCCTTTCCGATTTTCCATTCAGACTTTCTAACCCTCCTTTCTTCTCCGCACCTTCCTCCCTGTATCACAATTTCTTATGACCATGAGTCGCGGTGGCCGGTCTTCGATAAGGTCTGTGTTGACGGCGAAGGACTTGAGATCCTTCGTTGAGGCATATAACATCCCGGACCGATTTTCTCCTTCCTTGCCCGGCCCTAGTGAGTCGGCAGAATGTTCACCGGACAGGATTCCTATTTACACCCTTGCCTTTTCTTCTTGTGGGGTCCGATATCCCCTTTCTGCTTTTAAGGTTTCTCTACTCCGTCACTTCGGCGTCCACTTCTCACAGATTCACCCTTTGGGATTCATGAGAGTGGTTCATTTTGAACTGTCCTGTGCGGCTATCTCAGGGGAACCCTCTGTTCCTTTGTTTTGCATGTTTTACCGGCTTATCTCCGACGGAGACTGGTTCACATTCGCGAAACGACAGAACAACGTTTCAAGGCCCTGTTACAGTTTTATGCCCACTCCTACTTATCCAAAGGACTGGAAGTGTAGATTTATCTTTGTTTCAGCCGCTATGTTGCCGGATTCCCCTTTGCCAAAGGATCTTGACGCTGCTATCGAGGACACCATTCCCACCCTTTCTGCAGCCGAGACTGTTCAGTGGAAAAGGACGTGTGACAACCCAACGAGGGCGTTTACTTTCTCCGAAGGGATGCTTGCTATGGGGGGGCTGAGTCCTTCTTATCCAGTCCGTCCGAGGGCTTTTTTCGGCAAGAAAGGTACCCTTTTTGTTCTTGGTTTTCTTCTTACATCCATTCTTCTTTTATGTCTTTGGGAATCCCGTAGTCATCTTTAGTGTCTTCTTTTTTGTGCAGAGATGACTTTGTGGAGGCTTCTTCAGGGTGACTCCAAGGACGTAAAGTATGTGGTTGATAATGAGGTTGATCCTAGGTTGAACGTGGAAGCGCAGGTTGTCGGAGGATCCGTCCAGGCAGGAGGTTCTGCCACCCTAGGTGGTGATGAGGAGAACCCTTCCGGGGAGGAGAAAAGTTCTCCCGACTTTCCTCCTGTTCATCCTTCTGGTCAAAGTGACGACGAAGACGTGGAGATAAAGTTGGTTCGTAAGAGGAGGTCTGCTAGCCCCCAACCGGTTCCTGCACCTCGTAACATCCGTCAGAGGCTTCGTAGTGCCAGTGGTCAGAAGCTTCCCCCTTCCTCTAGAGCCGTTTCTGACCTTCCCCCCGCTGGGGTCAAAGGTTCCCTGTCTAAGCACTTGAAGTCCTCAAGCTTAGTGAGTGCTCCTTTGTTGGTAAGCTTTCTTTTCTCCTGTTTTTTCTTTGTCTTTCTGTGTGCTTCCTGGTTGTTCTTTTTCTTACTTCCTAGGGGAGTTCCTTGGAGCCTATAGAAATTCCTACCGGTCCCTCTCCTTCCCGTATCCGGGACAAGGCCTCTGAGGTGGGGGTGGCTCGCTTTTCCTCAGCTTTCGAGCTTTCTCCTCCACATGCTACTGGGACTAGTAAACCCACTACCCTCGAAGGCCCTGTTTATCGATCCCCTCTTGCCCCTTTGTTTGCCGATGCCCTCCCCTTTACTTATGTCCCTAAGTGGAAGGTAACTAGTTCTTCCGTTATAGGGACTCCTGAAGCTGCTAGGGACTTTCTGAACCATGCTGTCCCTCCCTCACATAAATTTGTAAACTCTGCCCTGAGGGATGATCTCTTTGACGATCAATACAGTATGTCTCTATGTGAAGGCTTTTTCAGGGGTGCTGGGATGCTGCAAAGGGTTGATGATCTGAGGAAGGCGAACGAAGGGCTTAAGGCTGAGCTTAAGGCTTCCCAGTCGGTTGTTGCTGGGCTTAGGAGCCGGGTGGTTGATGCTGAGAGGAGATTACAGGAGGAGAAGGTGCATAGTCTTCTCCCCCCCTTTTTTATACATACATACTCACTGATTCTTTGTTTAGGGAGCTGGGGCTATGCTTGAGAGGAAGGAACGGGCTTGGGAGCGGGAGATGGCATCGTTGGTTGAGGAGAAAGAGGAGCTTGCTGCTGAGCTGAGGCATTTGAAGGAAGTTGGCTCCGTTTCCCAGGAGCAGCTCAACACCATTTACGTGGACTATGGAGTAACTTCCGATGATAATCAACGATTGGCGGGGGAGAAACATTGGTTGATTACTGAAGGTTTTGGGGTTTTTCTCATTGCTGTTTCTCAATCGGAGGACTTTAAAAGCGGTTTGGAGGCAGTGTACAGGGCCTATAGGGATGTTGGGTACCAGTCGGGATTGAAAGATGGCTACAAATACTCCGCTCAAGGCTTGGATAGGAAGGAGACTCCTCTGTATGACTCCAAGGTTAAGAAGAAGCTGTCTAAGCTGAATGAGGAGTTTGGGCAAAAGACCCCGGCCATCCTTGAGAAAATCCTGGAGCATCCCTTGATTTCTATTGATGAATTGAAGACCCTGTTTTCCTCTGCCGGTCCTCCGTCTCCGCCATCTCTTTCCGGGGGTGATCCCCAATGAATTCCAAACATTTGATACACTTCGATATGGTTGTAATAACTTTAACTTACTTTAGGATACTTGTGTGTTTTGCTTGACTATCGCGGGTGGTCTTTTGTGTTGGGGACCACTTCGACTTTTAACCGTATGGCTCATAGTTATGTATGGCCTTTTTGTTTTGTAGCCTGTTTCTTGCCTGTTTTGCTTTTGCAGGGGTTCTTTTCGGAGGCCAGTTTGGTGATTTCCTGGGGATTTTTAGGCTATTTTAGCGAGGAGCTATGTTTTTGTTTTACCTTGCTGTGTTTGCAATCTTGTATATTGCTAACTCTTGCCCGAGTTGTTAGGGCTTTTCTTTGTATACGTATTTTGTAGTAAATAAAGCAGATTCCCTTTCGTAGTTTTGTACATGTGGGTGTGCTTGCATTATTTGTTTTTTTTTTTTTTTTTGTTTTTGTTTGTTTGTTTTGTTAAACTGTGATTGTCTGTTCGAGGCCAATCGGTGGACAAGTTTATAACGCGGTGTTGTGTTTTTAACTTGTTTTGTCCGTTTTAGGTTAGCTAGACCTTTACTAGCCCCACGGCCGGGCTTTTGGGCATGCTTTGAATGCCTCATACACGTGTGTTTGTTTGTTCTAGTTTTAGATTTAATGGTGTCCCTAGGCACGTCTGCCCAGGTGCAATTGTCCATTGTTTTCTCAAAATGGGACGCTTTCGTCCGTCTTTCCTTTAATCTTTGGGGGCTTATACCTCCCGTCATAGATTGTTTACAAAAGGTTCATCCTCTTGGGGGAAGGCCCCCGTACATATAGTTATCTATTACAAAAGTGGCTCTTGGCCGTTTTCCTTGGGGGTACACCCCTTACATGTAATACTTCCTGAGCTGCATGAGGTTCCAGGTCCTGGGGACCTCCTTGCCTTCCAGCGTTTCCAACTTGCAAGTCCCTTTGCCATTCGCCCACGTGACTCTGTAGGGTCCTTCCCAGTTGGGGCCTAGCTTCCCGGTGTTTTCTTGCAGACTAGCCTCGTTGGCCCTAAGAACTAGGTCCCCTGGGACGATGTTGAGCTTTTTCATCCTGGCGTTGTAATAACTTCCCAGGAGTTTTTTGTATTGGGCCTCCTTAACTGCTGCTATTTCCCTTCTTTCCTCCAACAAGTTCAGGTTCGTTCTGAGGTCCTGCTCGCTTTCCTCATCCCGAAGCTTCATTCGGGCAGTTGGAGATCCGATCTCAGCAGGGATTACAGCCTCCGTCCCATAGGTAAGGCTGAACGGGGTTTCCCCGTTGCAACTTTTGGGGGTGGTTCTGTATGCCCACAACACAAATGGAAGTTCTTCCAGCCAGCCTTTCTGTTTCCTCCCAAGCCTACCCTTCATTCCTTTGATGACGCTTTGGTTAGCTCTCTCCACTAACCCGTTACTCTGGGTATAGGTAACGGAAGTAAAGACTTGTTGGATCCGCACCTGTTCGCACCATGGTTTGAACGGTTTTCCAGCAAACTGGACCCCGTTGTCACTCACCAACTCCTTTGGGACCCCATACCTGCATATGATGTTATCCAGTACGAACCTTCTCATCTGGTCTCCAGTAATCTTTGCCAAGGGCTTCGCTTCAATCCATTTGGTGAAATAGTCAATGGCTACCACCACGTATTTGACCCCTCCCGGTCCCTCCGGGAAAGGCCCAATTATGTCGATGGCCCATTTCTGGAATGGCCACGACGTTGAAACTGGTACCATGGGGTGGTTGTGCCGGTGGGTCATCGGTGCATGCACTTGGCAGTTGTCACACTTCTTGATTTCCTCAGATGCCATTTCGTACATCCGTGGCCAGTAAAACCCCGCATTCATCGCCTTTCTCACTATTGTTCTTGGTCCCGAGTGCATTCCGCAAATCCCCTCATGCATCTCCCTAACCACGTATTCGGCTTCTTCCATATCAACGCACTTCAGGGATGGGCCCAGATACGACCTCCGGTATAGCTCCCCTTCGATCAGTTCATACTGTAGGGCCCTGACCCTTATCTTTCGGGCCGCCCATTCCCCCTCGGGTAGAGTTCCATCCCGGAGAAATCTGACTATTGGGGTCATCCATGTTTCTTGAGGACCTTCGACCGTGGCAACCTCTGCTGCGTTAAGGGAGGGGGATGTCAGGACCTCCACTTTGACTTCTTTTGCGAGATGGTTGAACGCTACTGAGGCTAATTTGCTAAGTGCATCAGATTTCCTGTTCCTTCCACGGGGAATGTACTCCAGTTTGAAAGTTTTGAATGCTCTAGCCGTCTCCTTGACTTTTTCCACGTATCGAGCCATGGTGCTATCCTTAGCTTCATATTCCCCTTGGTACTGTTTTACGACTAGCTGTGAATCAGTGCAGGCTTCTACGTGTTTTGCTTTCATTTTTTGTGCCAGCCTCATCCCCGCTAGGAGGGCCTCATATTCTGCGGTATTGTTGGTATTCTCGAAATCCAGCCTTACAGCATATGTCAGTTCGACCCCCTCGGGACTTATCAGTGTGATTCCGGCTCCACTTCCCTCTTCACTGGATGCTCCATCGGTGAGCAACTTCCATACCGCCTCATCTTCCTTCTCTCTTTCTTCTTTCTCTAAGGCTTCCCATTTCAATAGCTCCCTTTCTTCGTCCTCAGGGACTTCTGCTAAGAAGTCGGCCAGTATCTGTCCCTTTATGGCTGTCCTGGGCTTAAACTCCAGAGAGTGTTCCCCTAACTCCACAGCCCACTTAGCTAGCCGTCCTGACAGCTCCGGCCTTCTGAGTACCTTCTGAAGGGGCTGATCGGTCATTAAGGTGATCTTATGCCCTTGGAAATACCTCCTGAGTCTTCGGGATGCGAAGACGAGAGCTAATGCGAGTTTCTCCAGGGGCATGTACCGTTCCTCAGGTCCTTTAAGCGTCCTGCTGATGAAATATATGGGTATCTGCCTCCCTTCCCTTTCTACCATCATGACCGCACTTATGGTCGTTTTGAGGCGGATAGATATAGGAGCAATGGGTCCCCGGGTACTGGGGTGGCCAGCATTGGGAGCTTGCAGATGTATGCTTTCATTTCTTGAAAGGCTGCCTCGGCCTCCGCGGTCCATTTAAACTTGTTTGTTTGGAGGCAGTCTTTCAATACCTTCATAAAGGGAAGGGTCTTGTCAGCCACCTTCGATAAGAAACGGTTTAATGCTATCAGTCTTCCGTTTAGTTGCTGGATGTCCTTTAGGGACCTGGGGGATCGCATTTCAGCCACTGCCTGGGTTTTCTCCGGGTTCGCCTTGATCCCGCCCTTGGTGACCACTACTCCCAGGAAATTCCCCTCGTCTACTCCAAAACAACATTTCCCAGGGTTTAACTTCATGTTCACGTCCTGCATAGTATGGAGAGTCTCGGCTATATCGCTTATCAAGGCCGTCTCCGTCAAGCTTTTGATAACAATATCGTCGACGTATACCTCCAAGTTCCTTCCTCGTTGCTCCCTAAACAAGGTGTTCATAAACCTCTGGTATGTGGCCCCAGCGTTCTTGAGGCCGAAGGGCATCTTGGTGTAGCAGAACGTCCCCTCGTCCGTGATGAAGGCGGTTTTTTCCTCATCTTCTATTGACATCTGAATTTGGTGGTATCCCTTGTAGGCGTCCAGGAAACATTTCAGGGGGTATTGAGACAAGGAGTCCACCTGGGTGTCTATCTCCGGAAGAGGATAACAGTCCTTGGGACATGCTTTGTTTAGGTCTTGGAAATCGATACACATCCTCCATCCCCCGTCTTTTTTCTGAACCATGACTGGGTTGGCGACCCAGGATGGGTATTTAACTTCCCTGACTATCCCCGCTCTGAGTAGTTTCCGAGCTTCTTCACAAGCAGCCCTTCTTTTATTAGGTCCCATACTCCGCTTCTTTTGTTTCACTGGTTTTGCCCATGTAAAGGTGTTAAGCCGGTGCCCCGTTAGACTCCTTGGGACCCCCGTCATGTCTCCATGCTGAAATGCAAACACATCTATGTTATGGAGGAGCAACTCCTTCAGGGCGCTCTTGCATTTGTCACTCAAGTGACTCCCCACCTTGACCGTCTGTTCTGGGAACCTATCGCAGAGGACCCACTCTTCCACCTTCTTTCCCTGGGATTTCCCTGGTTCTTCCTCTTTGGATACGGAAGAAACTACCTCGTAGGCGGACTTAACCCATGCGAGACCTTTTGGTGTTTGGAATACCAAAGCTCCGTGGGGGGTAGAGGCATGTGCCTGCAGATCACCAATTCCGGGTCTTCCCAAGATTGAATTGTACTTAGAGGGTGCCCTGACTACCGTAAAGGTCAGATCTATCGTCCGGACCCGATCCCCTACGCCAACTGTGAATGGGAGCCTGATTTTTCCCAGGGGATGTGATACACTATTGTTGAATCCTACCAATGGGATTGAATCTTCCTCCAACCTATCCCTTATGTCCCTGTCGAACCTAAGGAAGCAGTGTTCGTATATTACCTTAACGCCTGACCCTCCGTCCACATGTATCCTAGACACCTTGTGTCCAGCTATCACAGCTGAGATGTTCAGCGGGAGTCGTTGTACCTCGCTTTCTTCTAAATATGGCATGAGGATGGGAGCTTTCATGCAGTTCGGGGAGCCTAGGATTCTGGCCTTTACACTTCGGGTGGTATCAAACTCATTTCTCCTTCTAATCATATCAACGTCTGCCCTCCCCGGCTCCCGTGCATCTCTTCCCTTGCGATCCCCTCCCCCTCCTTGATTTCCTTGACCAAATGGGCCAGTCTCCCCGTTTTCACCGCAGCCTCTATTTCTCTTTTGAGGTACATACAGTCATCGGTTTTGTGCCCAAAACCTTTGTGGAATTCACAGTATTCGTTTGGTTGTGCCTTTGGTCCCGGTTTTATGGGGGGTGGTCTTGGGAAGGAATTCTTTACCCTCTCTGTGGCTAGTATCTCACTTGGGGTCTTAATGAGAGGGGTGAAGCTATCGGGGTAAGGAGGGGGACCTCTCCCTCGGGGTCTATAGGGAGAGTATGAGGGCCTTACCCTGTCATGTAACATTCTATCAAAGGCAGGTTTCCGGGAATGGGGTGTACCTTTGTCAGGAGGTCTTGCAGCCGGGGCAATCCTCCGAGGCGTGACGTCCGTCTCCTTTGCTTTGCTGACCGTGTCCTTTCCCCGGACAAAGGCCCGGACTCTGTCCATAAGATTGTCAATGGATGGTGGAAACTCCTCTCCCAGCTTTTCACATAGCTGTGCATGTTTCAGCCCATTTATGAAACCACTAATCTTCATGACCTCCGGGACGTCCTTGATGTTCATACTCTCTTTAACAAACCTCTCCATGTATTGGTCTATTCGCTCGTTATCTCTTTGTCTGATATGAAGGATTTCGTTCGGATTTTTGACCACCTTCCTCTGTTGGCCAAAGTTCCTGAGGAATTTCTCACTTAGTTCTTCATAGCTGTCTATACTCCCTGGGGGGAGACTGTCAAACCAAAGCCGGGCTCCTTCCGTTAGGGTTTGTACAAACATGTGGCACCATACCGGCATAGGCCATCTTCCTAGCTGTCCCGCTCCTCTGAAGGCGTGTAAGTGATCTTCTGGATCTCTCGTTCCATCATATCGATCAAAGCCTGGTGGTAGTTTTGTCTTGGGAGGCATAGGTGCTTCTGAGATTCTTCTTGTGAACTTTGAGACCTCGGCCAAATCTCGTGGTAAATATGGCTGGTCCAAGCCGCTGTCACCAAAGTTGTCTTTCCCTTTTTCTTTCTCCTTGGACTTTTGGCCTGTGATCAGATCCTCCCTTTCTTCAGAGGACATCTGCCTCAGGGCAGACATAAACGTTTCCAGCTGGTCACCACTGTTGTCCTTGTTCTGAAGGTTCGTTCCTTCCTGGCTGGAGGGTGTGTCAAAAGAAAGTCTGGCCCTGAGGCTGTCGAGTCTTTCTCGCCTCTTTAAGTCTTCAAGACACTTAGTTAACTTTTCCCTGAGCATGGCCACGAAGTCAGGAGTGATATGTTCCGTTTCTCTCAGATTTCCTACCTGATTCTCATTATCTTCTTCATGAGTAATATCCTCTATAGTGACTTTATCCAAGTCGTTTTGTGCCGTTTGAGTGACACGCGAGTTATGTGGAGTTGCCATGTTGTTCCTGACAGGATAAGCTGCTCTTTGGACGTCGGATGTTGTTGTGGGAACACCGGGCAAGCTGATGTCCCACGGATGGCGCCAATGTCGAATACCCAACCTCCGGCTGACGTTAGTTGGATCTTCGGTGACGTCAAGAGCTTTGATCCTTGCTTGCTACAAAAGAATAAACCATTAGCCTCGTCACGGGGGACCCCGGGAGGGGGATCCGTGACCAAGCTCCGGCGTGAGAGTAAGTAAACTTGCCGGAAATGATAGGAGCTTCTTCCGATGAGTATAGTCACCGGAAAGCTTTCCTTTTTGGTGTGAATCTTATTGATATGTGTGTGTAGTAAATGTGAGAGAATATTGGTCGGAAGTTAATGTGTGGAGAGTAAATGAAGGTGTAGTAAATGAGAATAAACCGGAGATGATACCTGCCTTTGTTCTCTTTTTGTTTGTTCTTATATAATAGCTTGGCCTTATCACACTAGATATTTTTCCCATATGATCCAACGGTTTCCAGAGGTTATCGGGAGGTGCAGACACGTGTCTGACCCCCAGCGGCGAGATGTCTTCCCCAATTAATGCTTCGGCCGGAGAAGTACAGTATTCTCAGGCGAGATCCCATTCTAATCGCTCATTAAATGAGGCCAGTACTTTTGCTTAGCTGTTTTTCCCGCCCATAACGAAAGGGAAGGAAACTTAGTGGACAAGGTAGTTCCTTCTGATGGGCTTTTTATATAATTTGGGCTTCCTAAAGACAGTCCAAAGCGGGTAGAGTGGGCCTGCCCACTGGCCCGTCGTCAAATGGTTTTCTGCTTTTCTTTCCAAAGTCAAATCATGTTTTATGTGTATATAATTAGTTATTTAATTGTTTGCTAATGAAATGATCTAAGTTTGCTTAAGACTATTAAAAATGAAAGAGTAAAGTCCTATTTGAGTTCCTATGGTTTGTGCAGTTTAACCATTTGAATCCAAAAACCAAAACTGTCTTGATTTGAGTCCCTGTAGTCTCTAGTTTTAACCATTTGAGTCCCTGTGGTCTCTAATTTTAACCATTTGAATCCAAAAACCAAATGTTTCTGATTTGAATGTTGTTTACTTTTGGATTCAAATGGTTAAAATTAGAAACCACAGGGACTCAAATCAAAACAGTTTTGGTTTTTGGATTCAAATGGTTAAACTGCACAAACCACAAGGACTCAAATAGGACTTTACTCAAAATGAAACTTAAATATACTTTATGATATGTGTAAGGTGGTAGAATCAAACTTTTAAGGGGGACGGTATTTTTTCTAAGACTATGGGGTATGGGGCGTGGGTTGGGTACAAACGCCCACGTCACCATCCCGGGTGGGCTTGGGTTTCGGCGTGGCCCCTTGGACGGGGGTTTCAGCTCGGGCGTTGAGCGGGGCTACGAACATGACATGGCGGAACCTCGTTGGCCAAGACTACTAGCCGTTGGGCATGAATTTAAAAAAAAAGTATTTCCTATATAAATACCCTAACATATTTAACATTTTTCTCACACAGTATCAAACACATAAAACACAATCTTGCCATGAGTTCTTCAAGTTCAAGTGAATCGTCATCATCATCTGACGATGGTGTGGAAATATTTCTACAAACGATCGCGACGGTGGTGGAAGCTATCGTGGAAGACGATGAGGAAGAGACTTCGAAACCTAAACGGAGGAGGTATATCGCTCGTGAACGGCACACCGCTAACAATTTGTTGGTGAGCGATTATTTCTCAGCCGAACCTAAGTATGATGAAAAAATGTTTATGCGTCGTTTTCGTATGAGTAGAAACTTATTTTTAAGGATATCTAGGGATCTTGAGGAGAAGTATGTTTTTTTCCAACAAAAACCGGATGTAACCGGGCAATTAGGATTTAGTAAGTGGCAAAAGGTCACGGCCGCACTTAGAAAGTTAGCGTACGACAATAGTTCGGACATTATGGATGACTATTTAAAAATGTCTGCACGTGTAGCTAGAGAAAGTCTTCACAACTTTTGTTCGTGTATTTTAGAACTTTATAAGAAAAGATATTTGAGAAAGCCGTCGTTCGGTGACATGAAACAAATATTGGAACATCACGCCGATTATCATGGGCTACCCGGGATGCTAGGTAGTTTAGATTGTATGAAATGGCCTTGGGAACTTTGTCCAACCGCATGGCAAGGCGCTCACACGAGTGGATATCACGGGATGCCAGCCATCATGCTTGAATCGGTTGCGTTCCAAGATCTTTGGATATGGCATGCGTTCTTCGGTATGCCAGGTTCACATAACGATATTACCATCATAAACCACTCGCCCCATTTCAATGATCGGGTAAATGGTATAGGACCCAAAGGAAGTTTCTTTGTAAACGGGGTTGAGTACGTGTATGGGTACTACCTAGTTGATGTGATTTACCCGGAGTGGGGGGGGGGGCTTTCGTAAAATCGTTCACAAAACAGGGTACCCTAGATCCAAAGAGATTAAAGTTTAACAGGGTCCAAATGGCTGCACGTAAAGACATCGAGCGAGCGTTCGGTGTTTTGAAGAAAAGGTGGCGAATATTGGCAATGCCTTATCGACTATGGGACAAGGATCAGATTGGAAACGTGATGTATACATGTATCATTCTTCACAACATAATTTTGGAGGATGTGATGTGAGGGTGTTTAATCGTGTTTTAAAGTGTTTAATTATGAGGCTTTACATGATTATGTGTACGGAAACAGTTTACTTTGAGTTGATTTTGATTCACAGGTACTCGGAGCATAACGAATGGCTTTTGGAGCTTGACGGAAGGTTTTCGGGAAGCATTATGGAGTATTGGAAGCATACACACAAGTTGGAAGGCCAAAATATGAAAAACAGGAAGTTCGGTAGCAATCGGTGCCACTAGGCGCTGATTTCAGCGCACCACAGAAGGAAAGTATCAATTGGCGCACTAGGCGCTGTTTTTGGCGCACTGGGCGCTGAATCCCGGATCTGACTCGCGAATTTCATATTTTTCCACCATATTTAAGCACAAGTGCTAGTAGTGGTTTGACATGTGCACGTAAATGATAAAGGCATTAGGATATCCCGTACACCTGTTTGTTTGTTTTATGTTTACCTAACCATTACCCTTAGCAGCCCTGTTGAGCCTATTTACCTTTCGTTTGTCCACCTAATGTGAAGTGTTTGATACCGACCGTGAACGACATGTTATGAATAAGTGAAAAGAAAAAAAATAGAAAACAAAGAAAAGAAAAGAAAAATTAGAAAAAGAAAAAGAACAGAAAATAGAAGTGTTGTGAATATTGTCCTTGTATTGGGTAGAAACCAACCCAAAAGTGTTTATTAGTCATTATGTTTGCAAATAAAGTTGTCACGGTTTGGTCGTTTGTTGTTCGCCACATAAAAATCTATAAATATAAGCCTAAAATCTTCCTACCCTTAGCTTAAGCCCAAAAACGAAAGTCCTTTTGATGCGTGCCGTGTTATATGATACAGTGGAGGTATGATTGTTATACAAGCTTATGATTACAGGATTTCATGTTTGGTTTTGAGTGTATAAATACTAGCACATTACACGCTAGTTCATATTTTAAACCGAGAGGAGAGTTTATTGTGAGGGGCGTGTAGCATGTGTTAGAATCCTAAGCATGTTAGTTTTAAATAGACAAGTCTTAAGTTTTAGAAATTGCATCAATTGCTTGTCGGACTGTCAATCTTGATTGTGTCAATCTATGGAACGGGTATGACTTGGGACTTAATCTGTTACATTGGTTTAGGGGTTTAGAGGTGTTGTTACTGCGGTGAGTAGTTCCGTATAGCTTTGCTTGGGGGCAAGCAAAGGGTAAGTGTGGGGATGTGATATGAGGGTGTTTAATCGTGTTTTAAAGTGTTTAATTATGAGGCTTTACATGATTATGTTTATGGAAACAGTTTACTTTGGGTTGATTTTGATTTACAGGTACTCGGAGCATAACAGATGGCTTTTGGAGCTTGACGGAAGGTTTTCGGGAAGCATTATGGAGTATTGGAAGCATACACACAAGTTGGAGGCCAAAATATGAAAAACGGGAAGTTCGGTAGCAATCGGCGCCACTAGGCGCTGATTTCAGCGCAACACAGAAGGAAAGTATCAATTGGCGCAATAGGCGCTGTTTTTGGTGCACTGGGCGCTGAATCCCGGATCTGACTCGCGAATTTCATATTTTTCCACCATATTTAAGCACAAACATTCCCCAAACGAAAGGATCATTAACCCTAGCCGTTTCCACTTCCCAAGAACGAATTTTTGAGTTCCCAACCTCAATTCAATCATCAATCATGCAATTCCTCATCAAGATTGAAGATCAAATCAATAACATGAGCGGCTAAACCACCCGTGATCATCTCCGGGACTAGGGTTTGTGTTAGGAACCGGGTTGACTTAGTTTACAAACTTTTGGATTGAGTTTGACTAATCATTCGGTTAGTTTATCTTTATTGTTTATTTGGTTTTGATTAAACATTGTTGGATTATCATTTGCATACTTGTTCATCAGTTATTTGGTTTTGTCATCAACAATTGGGATTAAATTCTAAGTTGTCATTGTTCTTCAACCGTTAACCATTGAACTTGTTTATGTTTATGAAATCTAGGATTGGTAATTAATTAGGTTACTGTTCAGTTGCATCAATCTTTCGGTTTCGATCGTGGATCATTGCAATCAAATATATTATCTGTTAATTATTTATCAAAACAAGTAGTTAGCAAATCATGTCTATGTGATTTCCAATTGGTATTAATTAGGTTACCCGTGTTTCTACACAACCTGAAAACCCGGAGATTGGTCCTTTTTCTCACAGTTGTTTACAACCACATTAATTACATTTTTTTCTAATAACTCTCTTAATTTGCAAAAAAACAATTAGTTTTAATTTAGATAATTGTCACAAACAACGAGCTTGTATACTTTCCAGTATACTTTCCACTGATTCCCCGTGGATTCGACACCCTACTTACCCTTTACTAGTAAAAGGTGAATAGGACACTTTTTAAACATATTTTTGACCAACCGTACGACATCGATCAAAATGGCGTCGTTGCCGGGGAATCGGTACGCTTAGTTTAGTTAGTTGTTTTTATTAAAAATAAAAATAAAAACCTAAAAATTAGAAAAACCAATAATCCAAAAATATTACCTTTTGTTTGGCTTTTATTTGTTTCGTTCCATATTACGCTTGGTTTCTTGTTTGTCTGTGTGCAGGTGATTCTTGTGTTGCATGCATACCAAGTTTTCAAAGAAATCATCACTGCTCTTATTTGATCCAGAAATTTAGAAGACTGCTCGACAGAATCTCGTTCTTCTACGTTCAGCAGTGAAAGCTAAAGCTCAGTCATCATAAGTTGCTCAAGATCTTGAACAAGAAGCTAACGAGATTGCTGATCAAGAACCACAAAACCAAGCTCAGAACGAACCAGTCCCGCCCATTCCAGATCCACTAATCCCTCAAAACCAAAACCAAAATCAAAATCAAAACCAGCCCAATAACCAAAACCAGAATCAACCACCACCACAACCATTCGCACAATTCAACCCAGGTCCACAAAACCAACCGGGGAATCTAAATCTCCGACATGGAGAAATCATTCATCTCAATCAACCACAGCATCAACACGGGTATGGTGATGGTCCCCGACACAGAGAAGGTAGTGTTCACACTTGGGAATCTGGTTGGGAGGAGGATGATTATCAAAACCAGTATGACGGAAGGTACGCGGATTACAGATACGATGAGGGGTATAATGTTAATCAAGGCTATCCGGTACAACAACAGGTCAATCAAAGACATCAAATCCCGCAACCGATTCCACAAAATCAAGTTCATAATGGAGTCCCGCAGTTTAATGCGGGAAATCAAAGAGCTAATAATCGGTTTAGGGGTGAGCAGATACAATTTATGGATGGTGTTCCACAAGTCGTTTAAGGGGCACCAATTCAAGGCGTTGAAGGTCATTGTCGACCCGTTGTGGTACCAAATTCATCAGCTATAGTTACACCGATGGGGAACAATAATCGACCCTTCGAGGTGAGGCCTCAATACTTAGGCCACTTGCCCGAGTTTTATGGAAAAAGGACTGAAGAGCCATACTTACACATTGCAAGTTTTGATTCAGTTTGCCAAACTATAGGAGGTTCAGGGTTTACAAAGGATGAGGTGAAGTTGATGCTGTTTCAGTTTACTCTGAAAGACAAAGCACGCAGTGGTTCGTGACATTACCTCCGGGTAGTATATACACTTGGCAAGAGATGCAACAAGTGTTTTTGGAAGAGTACTACACCATGAATAGAACCAGTGAAGCTCGGGATGCAATCAGAGCATTCCAGCAACATTCAGGGGAAGTGTTCCATGAGGCGTTCACAAGGTTTAAGGAGTTGCTTAGGAAATGCCCCCATCATGGCATTTAGACTTGGGAACTAATCAAGGCGTTCTATGATGGGCAACTTCCTGATGATGTAAGAGATCTTATCACCATCAGTAATGGTACGTTTATCACAAACACCGAGGCTGCAGATTGGGCATACTTAGAGAGACAAAGTGCCACATCAAAGAGACAGGCACAATCAAGAAGGAGGGCAAGATCGAGCTCAGCGAAATCAGTTGATTATGAAGCTGAAGAACGGGTTGAGAAGTTGAGGCATCAAAATCTACTTCTCGAACGTCAAGTTGCCCAGATGAATCTCGGGAAAGGGGGTGAAGTTAAAACTACCAATACGTTTCCAGTGTGCACTGAATGTGGAGAGTTAGGGCATCAGGTCGGAGAGTGTGCTGTGTTGGGTGGTCAGACTGAAGAAGTGAATCAATTTTACGGTGAACGAAAGCAATATGATATGAAACCGAATACCTATCATCCAGTTTTACGAAATCACCCGAATTTTGGTTATGGAAATACTTCTAATCAAATGAACCCTAATTTTCAGGTACCCATGCAAGGAGGCCAACGGTATCAGAGCCGTCAAGGTAATCACTCACAAGGAAATTACTAGAATCAGGGCCCATATAATCTGGGTAATCAGCATGGGAACTTCTCAAGTGCTAGTAGTGGAACGAGTGATGACAAATTGGATGCTATTATGAAGTTCATGAAGGACATCCAGAAAGATAATGAAGTTCGAGACAAAACTTCTGAGGCAATGCAGAAGCAATTGGGGCAGTTAGCAGAAGATCTAACTCAACTGAGAAGAGATCCAGGTAAGTTGCCAAGCACTACAACAATTAATCCAGCACATCAGTCATCTAGCTCAAAGAATGGAAGAAATGTGCACATCAATGCGGTAAGTGTTCGTCCAACTTTTGACACTGGTAGCGTTGAGGTAGCTCCACCATCACAAGTAGCTGAGGAGGTGGTGGAGGATGTTGATGCTGAATTGGATTCTCAACATGATCAGGAAAGCACTAAGTTGAAAAAATATTTTTGTGAAAAGGAAATGTTTGGGAAGTTGATGGTAAGAAAGTGAAGGTTTCATTTCCTATGGCTTTATTAGAACCATCTGAAACATTTGTTTTGAGTAAACGGGGCCCACCAAGGGATAAAAGGTGGGAAAATTTTAAACAAGTTAAAATTAATCTACCCTTACTCGATGCGATTAAAGAGAATCCTGATCAGGTTGAGTGTTTGAAAGAGTTAAGTACCCAAAAACGGCTTCACAAGTTTCCTAAAAAACTTGATTTGACTGCAAATGTGAATGTCGTTTTGTTGGGTACCCTTCCCCCAAAAATCCAAGATCAAGGTACACCCATTATTTCAGTACAAGTGGGTGAATTTAAAATAGAAAGGGCACTGTTAGATCTTGGAGCGTGTGTTAGTATTCTACCAGGGAGTCTGTATGATCAATATGATTTTGGTCCGCTACAAAAAGTCAACACCACTGTGGTGTTGGCTGATCAGACTCCCATGTGTCCGAGGGGGATTGTAAGGGATGTAATTGTGAAGGTAGAAGAGTGTTACTACCCAGTTGACTTCTTAGTGCTTGATTGTACCACAACTTCAAAGAACACGCACCCTCCAGTCATTATGGGTAGACCGTTCTTAGCGACTGCTCATGCAATTATAAACTGCGTTGATGGAATGGTAAGTATGAATTTTAGTGACCGTGAATTGCGGTTAAATGTGTTTTCAAATACTACTGATCCCCTTATTACAGGTGAACACTCAAAAGCTGAACGTGGTGAAGAAAATGTCTCTCCTGCAAAGGAGATTCATACCAAACATGAGTGTTTTATGGTTGACAGGTTTGAAGTGGCAGGGAGCAAAGCAGTAAGGAAAAAGTAAAGTGTGGCTCATGAGGAGTTCAAGACAGACAAAGGGAAGCCACGAGGGAAGAAGAAGAAAAAGAAACCGCCTGAATGTGATAATGCAAAACAGAGGTTAAAGTTATTCGGTCCAATGTGGAATACAGCGGACGACTTACTAGAGCATTGGCGGGGTACATACTTAGAGGCCATGGGATGCAAACATCCCACTCGACCACCATAAGGGTATATCAAGTACGGTCTGGCTGAAGACCTATAAACTTAGCGCTCTCGGGAGGTAGCCCGAGGATGTAGAGTAGTGTATATTTGTTTTGTTTTGCGTGAGTATTTTTTTTTGCAGGTTATAAGGTTATTCATCTCTACGGATGCAATGGTCCAAGTGTGGGGATGTTTGGTGAAGTCCCAACACGTTTTAGTTGTTCTAGTTGAAGTGGCGGACAATGCACGGATTAGAGTTCAGTCAAAACTGTCCATACTCAATCTCCATTTGGACGGGGATGATTTGCACACTAATTGTAGAGGTTGACCCGAGTACTTGTTGGACACGGCCGTGAATGAAATGCTATACGGTCGTGGTGGAACATGGCGCATGAGGATTCTACGCTTTAAACCAGGGGAGTCTGTTCCACTTTTATTATTGCATTTTTATTCGCGTATTTGGTGGTGTTAAACTTTATGTATTAGGGAATGTCTTTTAATTAATTGTTTTAGGAATGGTTGCTCATGATGTTTGTTATTTGGTATTCCCAGGTTTTGTTTTAAAAAGCACTATACATTGGGGACAATGTAGCCCAAGTGTGGGGATATGGAAACCCGGGAAGGGAAAGGCTTGGGACAGAGTTTGAAAGAGGTTGAAAGTGATTGAAAACGATGAAAAGCGAAAAAAAATAAAAATTTTGAAAATTTTAAAGAATTTCATCGCCTTAAGTGAACTAAATGGATATGAAAACCGAACGTTTCAATCACTAATGGGTTCCTTGCCGGTAGTAAACTAATGTAGTCCCTTGTCATGGTCGTTCCTTTAAGTTTCATGAGAGTGGGTCCGACAGGTGTTTTTATGATAAAAGAATTGAAAAGAGATGTCTATTTAGGGGTAAGATGCTTTAGATTGCATATCCTACATGTCGGTAACTCTTTTATCCTTTCTTTGGTGAGAATTTTGAGCCTGTAGAATGATAGAATGATTTACATAGTGAATTCATTTGATGAGAGCAGGCCGCGTGTTATTCTGTGTTAGAACTTGTATGATTTGATAC
>JARYGA010034571.1:0-32591 GCA_030545235.1 Helianthus tuberosus | reverse complement strand
CCAATCTACCCAAAAAGATATTACAAACTTGAGAAAGCATTGTATGGTCCTTACCAGCCCCCAGAGCCTTGTATGAAACTTTGTCCAAATATCTTCTAGAGAATGGGTTTCCACGAGGGTAGATCGATATGACTCTTTTCAAAAGAACATTCGAATATGATAACATGCTTGTTCAAGTTTATGTTGAAGATATCATTTTCGGATCATCGAATGACAAGTTGTGCACAAATTTGAGAAGGTGGTGAAAGCTAAGTTCGAAATGAGCATAATGGGTGAACTTGCATCCTTCTTAGGGCTGGAAGTTAAGCAACAAGATGATGGCATTCTGATCTACCAAGCCAAGTACATTCGAGACATTGTTGAAAAGTACAAAATATTTGACTGCACACCCAAGAAAATTCTTGTTGCTTTTCAAACCTCTCTCACACCCGATTTGTCTAGAAAACCTATTACTCGTTGTGCCTATAGATCAATGATCGGTTCTTTGATGTATCTCACTACCAGCCACCCGGATACCAGGTTTGCAGTTTGCTGATCCTAGAGAGTCTTATGAATTAGCTATAAAAAGTATCTTCGGTTACCTTAAGGAATCACCAACTCTTGGCTTATGGTATCCAAGTGATAACAATTTTGACTTGGTGGCTTACTCTGATGATGATCATGGTGGTTGCAAAATGACTCGTCGCTCTGTATCTGGAGGATCTCAATAGTTGGGAAATCATTTGATCTCATGGCAAAACAATAATCAAACAATAGTATCGCAATTTATAGCGATGTCGAATACACTACTGCCACTAGCTACTGCTCTCCAGTCTTGTGGATCCAACATCAGCTGATCGACTATGGTTTCAATTTCATGCAAACGCTGATTTTCATTGACAATGATGCATGTCTTGGGATAATTAGAAATCCCATTTACCACTCAAAGACAAAGCACATTGAAATCAGGATTCATGCTATTAGAGATGCTTTTGAGAAAGGCTACATCAAAGTGCTGCTCATCCACACCGATCTCTAGAAAGCTGACATTTTCACCAAAGCCCCGGACAAAACATGTTTCTATCAGTTGTTCGGTTGGAAATGATCAATTTTGGTTAATTTCAGCTATTCGGCCTCATAGTTGTAAATACTCTATGTTACTGCTTTCCTTTAAAACCAAGTGTTTTTCACAAACAAAAACTTGGGTATTTAAACAGTGTTCTTTCAAGCCAATATATATGTCCTTCGTGCGCATGAGCTAATAATTCATGTTTTGGAGAGCTTTGTAAATTTGAAACTTGTATTAACGAAGTGTTGTCGAAATTTATAAAGAAATTGTTTTCACCAAGTGCTGCCGAAATTTATAAAGAAATAGATATTTGGAAACTACGCGTTACACATCGTTGTTATTTGAACTCCGCGCTTATAATGATGACGTTGATATTCACTATGCACATTTCACGTCTATTTGCACAGCCAAACCGTTCCTACAATGGTATCAGAGCTCCGGTGAGGATATCTACTTGTGGATGTGCTTAAAGTTGAAAATTTTGGTGAAAAAGCTTCGTTTTTTTTCTCATTTGAAGGTTTTAATCCTAAAACGTAGTTGAAGGGGTCAAAGTGGCAATATTAGTTAATTAGTATTTAATTAATTATTTGAATGTTTTGAATTATTTTGTGGGTTTTTAATTTGTAGAAATAATATTTAGAGCAAATAATATGAATTAGTAATAGATTATAATTGAAAGAAGTATTTGAGTATGATCAGTATAGTTTATTTTAATATAAATAGATGGTTAGGGACTATGTAATTTATGTGTTAAGTTTTATAATAAATAAAAGGAATCGATGTTGGTTGAGATCAAATTTCATGCTCGTGCTCGCTCGTGCTCTTGGGCTTGATGGCAACATATACAAACATGTTAGTTTCACCGTAAACCCATGTCCAATAATGGATCTAATCAAATAATAAAATAAAAAAAATATGCATCATGTTAATTTACGGTTGCCATGCATACTTTTGGAACATCCTGGTTTAATACGCTCATACTTAAAGAATTTACAGTTTTCCAGCAAAAGGCATACCTATAAAATTTACATTTTCCAACGTCCTTAACAAGAAGCAAAATTTCATTATCTTTATGTATATACATTAGCATGACAATTTCATATATTTTCTGAAGCCATGTTCTGTTTCGTTTATTATTAGAAGAGTCAAGCCCGGCCCATAGGATGAGCAAGGTGTTTCACCAAACAGGGTCCAACATTTTTAGGGGCCCAAAATAAAAAAAAAAATCTGTTTGTATATATTCATATATAATATATAATATTTACATTACCCCTTTGAAAATGTTTGTATATATAATATGGCAGACACGAGTTCGAACCTCATGTAGCCTTTTAATAGGGTAAATTACTTTTTGAGTTCTTTTGTTTTATAGGTTTTAACTAGTTGAGTCCAAAAGCAAAAAGTTTAACGACCTGAGTCCCCATAAGCATTTTCTTTAACCATTTGAGTCCAAATTTCTAACGCAGTTAGAATTTTGTTGTTAAGTTCTGTTAAATGACAAAATTACCTCTATAAAATACAGGGACTCAAAAAGAAAAAGAATATATAATCCCCCAATTAACACAAGCCTTTCCTGACACCCAAACTGTCGCAAAATAAAAAAAATCTGTTTGTATATATTCATATATAATATTTACATACCCCTTTGAAAACGTCTGTACATATAATATGGCAGACACGAGTTTGAACCTCATGTAGTCTTTTAATATTTACATACCCCTTTCAGCTGTTTCAATTTTTAAGAAGCATATGGTGCTATTTTTTGGCCTAACATTTGTGTCCGATGTTTATTTAATGGGTGCACGTTTTTAATAAAATGGAGCCCACTATTTATAATCTTAGTAAAAATAAAAAAAAAATGAAAGTTTTATTTTCTTATAAACGAATGGAGTCACTTACCCATAAAAATAAATGAGTAAAATGCACGGATAGTCCCTGTGGTTTGGTGAAATTTCACATTTAGTCCCCAACTTTTCAAAATTACACTGTTAGTCCCTGTGGTTTGACAAGTTGTTACTCGGATAGTCCCCAAAGCGGATGAGGGTTACTCGGATAGTCCCTGTGGTTTGACAAGTTACTCGGATAGTCCCTGTGGTTTGACAAGTTGTTACTCGGATAGTCCTTGTCATTTCACACCAACTTAACCAGAAAAACTAATCTCCATCCGCTTTGGGGACTATCCGAGTAACTTGTCAAACCACAGGGACTAAGAGTGTAATTTTGAAAAGTTGGGGACTAAAGGTGAAATTTCACCAAACCACAGGGACTATCCATGCATTTTACTCTTTATTTTTTTTAACTCACAACAATAATATTAAAAAATTAACTGCAGAGAGTTAAATAACACTTCAACTAAAAACAAATAATATAATCAGTGAATTTTGTCTTTTATGAATGGAACCATTGTGAAGAGGAATAATACACACCCCAATATTTCTTGACTTGAAAAGGACGATGATCAACTTGTAAAGTTGGGCGCCCTTGACTCGTTCAAAACCATTTTCAATCATAAAAGGCGAAAGCATCCTTTCATGTCTATCTTCAAGTACATTCTTATAGGGACAAAATCATTTGCTATAGTAAAATGTTAATTTATCCATGCATGGTCTTCTTCCAGAAGTTGGCATCTTTTTAGGTTTCTAGAAGTTGGCACCTTTCTAGGTTTCTAGTAGAAGTTGGCACTTGACTAGTGTTACTTTGTTAGTTGGCTATTATATTATACACAATAACTAGTGTTGCAAGAATCGTTAGGTGCTAGTCGGGTGGTGGGGTACCGACTAGTGATTAATCGGGATTAATATGAATTAATCGGCTCAAGATTTTTATATGTAATTTTTGGTTATATATATACACACACATTTTTATATGTAGTTTTCTAAATCAGATATTTTTTAACCACTCATTGACACATTTATTTAAGTAATTGGAAGAAGTTTATAAGGTTTGGTTGAATTTTGGCCAGCATCTAGACAAAATAGGACCGCCAAATGATTAATCGGCTGTTAATCGGTGAACCTATAATTAGTGATTAATGGACGACTAATCGGAGTCAGGATTTTTACAACCATGTTACATTTACTAAATTGGATTAAGAGTGCCACCTAGCCAGCCAACTGCGTCACAACTAGCTATTGGCTGGGTTTTTTTTCTACGTTTCACTCACATCCACATTGCAATTTCTTTTTGTACATCGTCTACCACCATTTGAGGTGGCTATACCGCTACCGTCGTCCGTAAAATGAAAAGGCAAAAGTTTTTCCTTTTTGGAAAATTATTGGTTCCCCATACAATGTTTCTTGGCTGGTTGTTAAGCGTGAGAACACATGCCACCACCGGTTTCGGTGATAGTCAAACCAAACCAAACCATCCCCAATCTATAACTGCATGACGGATCGGAGCTCGATTTCTTCTGCCATGGCTTAATCGCCATCAAAATAACCACCCAAGGACCACCATTAGATTGGATCTAACAAAATAGACGACATGCAGTCGTCGGAAACCCTCGCCGATTAACTGATCTATCGCTGCTGCCGCCGGTTCTGAGAATTTGTGTACCATGTTCGAGGTCTAAAAGACGTGCCTTTAGGCCTTATCGAAATTGGGCATTGGGAGGTCTAAACCTAATGATAATGAGCTAATAACTAATCTAAACCTTAAAAATAGTTTTGTAAGTGGGCCTATGTTGGTGTTTGTATTGTTATACCCTATTAATTTATTTTTTTACATATACATATCAAATTTTTTTAAATAACGTGTCATTCGAAATATTGGGCTCTGGCCGGTGCCCCACCCCCCCCCCCCACACACCCTCAGGGCCGGCCATGACTGCTGGTCATCAACATTACCATTTGAAGACTATCGTAGTGAAGGGGGTGCACCCCTCATTAGATGGGGGGGGGGGGATTTTCACTCACCCAATCATGATGTGTCATGTCTATTAATCTCTCATACACCACTCTTGTCACACCCCGACCACGTAAATCAACGAAACGTGACGGAAACGTCGGGGAGTGTTGTAACAGAATTAATCGTTTCAAATCCATGGTAATTAAAGTTTCGTTTTAAGTCACTAAGGCACAAGTCCGCCTAAGTATGTCTTGATAAGTCCTATGCATCATCTCCTGAAAACACATGTGAAAATAGGTACGTCAGCATAAAAATGCCTGTGAGATACATAGGTTTTGTTAAAACAGAATTCATGACTTATGTTTGAGAAAATGTTTAGTCATGAACCTTGTAATTTGCTTTGTCTTGTAAATCATTTGAAAAACGATAAGATCAGATGATATGTATAAATAAAAGAATAATGTATGGTTAAATGAATAACCATGTAAAATGAGTTTGTATAAGATAAGTTGTTTGTAAATCAATGTCTTGTGAAAAGTATGTTATTTGTATAAAATGTTATATGTCTCAAATCATGGGTTGGTAGACGGGCAACAAGCTGCGCCGCCACCCCCTTTTGAATTGCAAATCCTACTCGGCTAAACACATAACTATGGCCTACAGACACTGTCGCATGCGCAAGTGCTGCCTTTTGAATTCGGAATTTAGGGCTGCGTTGGATGGTTTACAAGCCGTTCTTCCTGATGTTGACCTTGGCGGTTTTGCTAATAAAGACACCGCCCCCCGTGAACCTCAAACTATTTTGGCGAGTGCTTTTTATGGTAAAACCGTGAAGGAAATCAATGGTGTTTTCGGGTTATCCCCTCGGCAAAAAGTTGTTTTTGATTGTTTACGAGCCCCCCACGCTCAAGATTTCCTTACTGTTATCCCGATCGAGGGCTTGGGGCAATGTATGTCGGCAGTAGAATATCGGTCTGTCCTCAAATATCGTTTGATGATACCGTTGTACCCTGAGGATGAACCGTGCCCTGTTTGTCGGAAGGTGTGTCTTGATAGCTTCGGGGAACATGCCCTTCACTGCAAAGAGCTTCCTGGCTTCAAGTACAGACACGATCTGGTTAGAGATGTGTTGTTTGACGTTCTCAAGCGAGCTGGTATCGCTGCTAAAAAAGAGGCTCCGGTTAATTTCCTAACGGACCCGAAGGAGGGGAGGTCTTCCCTTCGACCAGCCGATGTGCTGGTTTTTGGATGGTCCGGGGGTAAGCATGCTTGCATTGATCTCACGGGGGTGTCGCCTCTTGCCGGTTTCAGGGGCAGTGGTTTTGTTTCAGGGCAAGCGACGCGGAAGGCTGAGGCGGGGAAAATATCCAAGCACGAGCAGGCCTGCATAGATAATCAACATGCCTTCCTTCCTTTCGCGTTCGATACCTTTGGTTGTCTGGCCCTTGTGGCGACCGGTTTCTTAAAGCGGGTTCAAAAGGCAGCACTTGCGCATGCGACAGTGTCTGTAGGCCATAGTTATGTGTTTAGCCGAGTAGGATTTGCAATTCAAAAGGGGGTGGCGGCGCAGCTTGTTGCCCGTCTACTAACCCATGATTTGTAATTTGCTCTAACAATATATATAAGATCTGTTTTGAGTCTCAAACTGAAATGATTCAAATAACGCTACGATATGTAATACCATACAAACACTTATATATAGGAAGTACCAGCGGCGTATCCACCATGCTTGTATCATATTACACACGCCTCGTTACTTAATCACTTTCTCAAACCAAACTACCAAAGTAAAATGTTCATGTCTAATGTAAATCATGTAATGTGTATCCAAAATGTAAGCATATGATGAATAACAATGTACTAAGTATGCAACAAAGGACATACATAGCATATAGTATAATGTATAACAATGTACTAAGTACGCACGCAATGGGCATACATAGCATGTAATGTAAGGCAATGTACTAAGTACGCACACAATGGGCATACATAGCATGTAATGTAAGGCAATGTACTAAGTACGCACACAATGGGCATACATAGCATGTAATGTAAGGCAATGTACTAAGTACGCACACAATGGGCATACATAGCATAAAATGTAATGAAATCATGCACTATAAATGTACTAACGAACATAGTAGGTATATGATGTGAAAGCATGAAAGTAACAAGTAGGCACATGTGTTCCACCCCAAAACGTTTGAAAACAGTAAAAGAGGGGTCTATGTACTCACTTGAGATTGCTCAGAAGTCCTAAGATAACCACCAAGCAATGCTAGAGATCACGGAATCAAACGGCACCTAATATAGGTAACTATGTTAATAAACCGGACCTAAATTGGAAGACTTAGATAGAATGAGGGTTCGTAAACCAAACAAGTATGGAGACTCGTGTCAGATGGTTTAACAAAGCCTACATACTAAATGAAACCTAACCTAAATGTTTACGACCCATTATGACCCGTTTAGGTAGCTTATGCTACTTTAACGCGTCGTTCGCGTGAAACGCGTTCGGACCGCCTAACTAGTCCTATGACAAGTAACATATGCCTTAACATGTCTAATATTGTTGTCAAATCAGTTTAGATGTCAAAAGTTATGTTAGATATGTTTAAAATGAATTTTGCCATCAAAGGGGTATTTTGGTAATTTACCTATGGCATATAAACTACCTATCATACAACTACTTTAAACAAAGCGACCATAAGGTATAATCTCGGAAGGTTATTCCCTATATACTATGGTCACCTAAAGTATTTGGTCGGATCCTAATGATCGACCAAATGGGTCGGGTTCGAAGGTATAAGCGATTTATTAGATCGCTTACCCTTACGACCCTAGACAACGTGGTAATCAGTAGGCATAGTCACAAGGGACTATAACCATCGTGATTACAATCACGTTGCGAAGTTCAAACGAACTTCGCATTGACCATAAACTGGTTAATGCAGAAAGTCAAACAAAGTTTGACTTTCGGACTCGAAAAGCAATAAAAGAACGAAGGAATACTTACGAAGGGTCCCCTCAAGATTGATAATCTAAGCATTCTCAGGTATGAGGTGATGAAACACCCCAACTTAGAGAAATCTCAGATTTCAAGTGGGTTTGGCTATGAAGGGGGTTGGGTATTTATAGGATTTCCCGAACCGTTAGGATCGTTTCTTGGAAACCATGATCGAATCTAAGGCGTACACTTGTTGGAATGTTGTGGTGACTAAAAATGGCCTCTCATGAACTGAAAGGGCAAGTGTGGGTGTGTGGTTGGGAGTTTAACAACTGTTAATACATTGAATCTGGTTTTCTGTTCAGATAAGGTGCTCGCGTAGCGCGACTGCATAGGCAGGGGATGCTCGCACTACGCCACCATGGGTCAGTTTCAGCAAAGTTTCAAAAATGGCAGAAATGGTCCCTGCAGCCCGTTTGAGCTATTTTTGATGCGTTTGAACCCCGTTAACCTCATTTCAAGGCTCTAAAATGAAGTTAAAGTATACGGAACTCAAAACATGCTCAAAAATATCTAGGATGTCGGTTCGTTTGGTCGTACGATCGCGATGTTCGCTTAATTACGACAGAATGCGCATAAGCGCGAAAAACGATCCAAATTGCGTGACGAATGGATTTTTCTTATGCCAAACACTAAAATAAAATATTATAGTGCGTAAATAAATTTTTGGATGTCCGGATGTATTCAGAACGTAAGTTATGCGCGAAAATGCAAACTTGTGCACTTTTTGACGCTTTTAGTCCCTGAATGACCCAAAAGTTTATTTTAGCACACCGAACCCCTCAAAGCCTATTTCTAAGCTATATAAAGGATATTTAAGGTGTGTTTAACTTATGGTCATGCTCCGGAATGTTCGTTACTGTTCAAATTGGCATACTTTCGCAGTTTGTCAAGTTTAGTCCCTGTAGGCGAATTAACTTGTTTTTGCCATACCAAAGCCTTCAAAACTTATTTCTAAGTTATGTAAAGGTTATTTAAGGTATGTTAAGCCTATTTCACTATTACGGAGTGTTCGTTGGATTAAACTGGTTATATTTACGCATCAGAGCGCATATAACCCTCCAGAAAGCGATTTAAAGCTTAATATCGAACAAGAGTTGATATGTGCAAACGATACACATATTTTTTACAAATACCAAGTATGAAATACAATATTTCATTGTTTTGGCATTTTTTTGATGGTTGAAGTGACCCAGGTGTTACAGTCTCCCCTACTTTAGGAAATTTCGTCCCGAAATTTAGTTTTAGAGGAAACTTGTGAAGACAGCTGTGACGGTTTCGCCTTCAGACAAATCCATTAAGCCCTTAAGTAAAACTCTGGGCCATGTTAGGATTCTTAGCGAAAGTGTCAACCCTCAAAGTGAAGTCCTTGTAGCAGCAAAACATGGAGTTTCAAACTATGGATAGGAGAACGTTTCCCATGAAGACTTATCATAGGAAACTTAAATTTACGATTGGCAAGTGTAAGATAAAATGACATCGGTCAAAGTCCAAGACTTCTCCTGTATCATTACTCTTGCCACTATTGGTCTTTACACATGACAAAACTTCCTGTGGTTTCTGTGCACTGAATTCCATAATTATGTAGGCCTCCATAATTACGTACTTCCTTGCACAGTCCGCACAGTTCATTTCATAATGCGTATGGGAAAAAAATCAAACGAATAATCCTGTGGTGATTTAACTTGACTGCAATAGAGTCTCTTTAACTAGGTCACCAAAGGATTAGATCAACGAACAATCTCTTCAGCTAAACTACCCAAGAGAAATATTTAACTACATCAACGTAGGATGTCTTTAACTAGATTGTCGAACCAATCTATTTAACTTAGATCGACGTAAGATCTCTTTAACTAGACCACCAGAGGGCCTTTTTAACTATATCAACGCATGATATATTCAACTAGATTGTCGAACCAATCTCTTTAACTTAGATCGACGAAGGATCTCTTTAACTAGACCACCAGAGGGCCTTTTTAACTATATCAACGTATGATATATTCAACTAGATTGTCGAACCAATCTCTTAGATCAAACAAATGATCTATTTAACTAAACTACCCACGGGGAATATTTAACTACATCGACGTAGGATGTCTTTAACTAGATTGTCGAACCAATCTCTTCAACTATATCAACACATGTTGTCCTTAAACTTTGGAATAGTACTTTATAATCCAAGGGACTTAACTACAACGTAGAAGTCCATTAAGGATTTAAGATAGTACCTTTTTGAATATCCTACTACGAATCCCTCATATGAAGGTATGAAAGATTTTACGAGGATTTGGATAGCGAATATCCAGAGTATACAAAAACACAAAATGCATAAATGGAAAGACAAGATACATAAACACATAGTCACATAACCACAAAATTGTTTATCTAGATCTTTAATTTGTAAGTTTTGTTTTGTTAATTACGTACATGCATTTAAAGCACACTAGGAATCCATTTCATGGATTTCATTTGGTACTTTAAACATTAGCAAGAATCTAACTATGAAGATAGAAAGATCTTCCAAAAATTCGATTTCGTTTTCAAGAAAACACAATATTCGAATTAAGGTACAATAATTTGAATATATGGAAATACCCTTAGGTACCCTATTAAGAATTTATAGTGGTACTTTGGGTATTCGTACAGAGTTGCAACTTGCGCCTTGTACTTCGTTTCCTTGGAAGAAACGGGTACTTAGGATTTTTGTGGGAAATCGCAAGAGATTATAAAATGGAAAGATTTTGGGGGGGGGGGGTAATCTGTTCTTCAAGGAATACGGCTCCTTGATTGTCGGTATTGTAGGGGATACGTTGTTTATACATGCCATCACATTTGTACATTGTAATGTTAAATAAAAAGATTTATTTATAAACAACAACAACTGTTTCATGGACCTTGACCACAAAAGAAAATAATACATAAGGCTTGATTATCTCTAAACAACATTGTCTTCTAGTTGGTCCGATGCTCATCCCTGCGCTGGATTCACATTAGCAAGCTTTGGGCAATTTCTTCGGAAATGGCCCATCTCGCTACAGTTGAAGCAAGGACCTAGTGGAAGACGAGCTTGAGCAGGATTTACTTGAGGTTGCTTTGGACCACCTTGGTTTGGGGTAAATCGACAAGCATTTGCCAGGTGACCGAGTCGCCCACATGATGCACATAAACGACACTGTAGGTGAGCTAAGTGGTGTGCATTACATTTGTCGCATATCGGTGCAGTACCGGCATAAGGTTTCCTTGCAGGAGGTTGAGTTGGTTGGTTGCGGGTGTTTTTGTTGGGTTGAGCAGCAATCGCAGAATTCTGCGAAGCCTTACGCTTCTTAGACTTCTCAGGGGATCCAGTCTGTTCATCCATGGTCTTTGATTCCTCGATTGGTTTCTTGTCACCCTTTCGAAAAAGTTTATGCTTTCTGATCTAAGATTCAGTCAAAGTTGCAGATAGCTCAATGGCCTGCCTAACCGTAGTGGGGTTACTACCAGTAACAATGTCCTGAACTGAGTCAGGGAGACCATCAATGTATTTTTCGATCACCTTATCCAAAGGCGTAACCATAGTAGGACACAACAGGCTCAACTCCTCATATCGATCAGTGTAGGCTCGATGTTCACCGCTGTCTTGCTTAAGATCGTCGAATTCCCTTTCCAAGGCCCTGATCTCATGACGAGGACAGAATTCCTTCATCATCAGTGCTCTAAGTTCTTCCCACGTTTGAGCCAGTGCCACTTCGGCACCCCTATCTCTTACCACACCGTTCCACCACGTCAAAGCTCGTTTCTCAAAGACACTAGATGCGAAATCTACTTTTCGCTCGTTTGGACATTGAACATGCCTAAAGGTGCTCTCTAGACTCTCGAACCATTGCAGAAGTGCAATCGCTCCTTGAGACCCAAAAAACTTTGATGGCTTAGCCGAGTTGAACGTCTTGAACTTGCAGAGGGCATTATTGTTGTTGAGAGCTTGGTGAGATTGAGCAACGATGTTCGGGATCGCAGCAGTCATTTGCTGTGTAATGACAGCTGCCAGCTCTTCAATAGATACCGGATTTTCGCGTCGTGGAGGCATTCTAAAAGGGGAAACAAGAGAGAAGACAAATGAAATGGCATTGGGTAAGAATATGATGTTACAATTACCGACCAAAAATCATGGGTGATGGTCATTTGTTTGAACCACGAAGCAAACAAACAACACAAAGGCTGAGTCAAAGCAAATAGATCCTCATAATGTATCGCGAAGACATGCTCGCCTATAAGTGGACACTCATCCCAAGAGTTCCCAGGTAAGAGTGGCTGGTCCGATTATGTGGATTTGTACGAACACTCTAGCCTTAGACAGAAAACCCAGGGTACATGCATTCACTCTTCCAGTTTGCACGTGTTCACACTATTTAGGACCCAAAACTTTGACGAGAGTTTTGAAAATTCAAAGGGGTTCAAAACCTTATAACAGAGGGTTCAAAACCATATAACAGAGGGTTCAAAACCTAGTAATCAATCATCCTAGAACAGATGATTAGTTTTCAAAGCGGTTTTTGAAATTTATGTTCTTGTTGTGGTCGTCGCCTAAGGATAGGTGACAGTATTGTTTTATGACTAAACGCAAGTAAACTCGCCTTAGGGTCCTAGGAAGGTTATAGACTAGGTCAAAGTATTACTAATAACCTAATTCCCTATAACCATTGGCTCTGATACCATCTTTTCTGTCACACCCCGACCACGTAAATCAACGAAACGTGGCAGAAACGTCGGGGAGTGTTGTAACAGAATTAATCGTTTCAAATCCATGGTAATTAAAGATTGTTTTAAGTCACTAAGGCACAAGTCCGCCTAAGTATGTCTTGATAAGTCCTATGCATCATCTCCTGAAAACACATGTGAAAATAGGTACGTCAGCATAAAAATGCCTGTGAGATACATAGGTTTTGTGAAAACAGAATTCATGACTTATGTTTGAGAAAATGTTTAGTCATGAACCTTGTAATTTGCTTTGTCTTGTAAATCATTTGAAAAACGATAAGATCAGATGATATGTATAAATAAAAGAATAATGTATGGTTAAATGAATAACCATGTAAAATGAGTTTGTATAAGATAAGTTGTTTGTAAATCAATGTCTTGTGAAAAGTATGTTATTTGTGTAAAATGTTATATGTCTCAAACTGAAATGATTCAAATAACGCTATGATATGTAATACCATACAAACACTTATATATCGGAGGTACCAGCGGCGTATCCACCATGCTTGTATCATATTACACACGCCTCGTTACTTAATCACTTTCTCAAACCAAACTACCAAAGTAAAATGTTCATGTCTAATGTAAATCATGTAATGTGTATCCAAAATGTAAGCATATGATGAATAACAATGTACTAAGTATGCAACAAAGGACATACATAGCATATAGTGTAATGTATAACAATGTACTAAGTACGCACGCAATGGGCATACATAGCATGTAATGTAAGGCAATGTACTAAGTACGCACACAATGGGCATACATAGCATGTAATGTAAGGCAATGTACTAAGTACGCACACAATGGGCATACATAGCATAAAATGTAATGCATTCATGTACTATAAATGTACTAATGAACATAGCAGGTATATGATGTGAAAGCATGAAAGTAACAAGTAGGCACATGTGTTCCACCCCAAAACGTTTGAAAAACAGTAAAAGAGGGGTCTATGTACTCACTTGAGATTGCTCAGAAGTCCTAAGATAACCACCAAGCAATTCTAGAGATCACAGAATCAAACGGCACCTAATATAGGTAACTATGTTAATAAACCGGACCTAAATCGGAAGACTTAGATAGAATGAGGGTTCGTAAACCAAACGAGTATGGAGACTCGTGTCAGATGGTTTAACAAAGCCTACATACTAAATGAAACCTAACCTAAATGTTTACGACCCATTACGACCCGTTTAGGTAGCTTATGCTACTTTAACGCGTCGTTCGCGTGAAACGCGTTCGGACCGCCTAACTAGTCCTATGACAAGTAACATATGCCTTAACATGTCTAATATTGTTTTCAAATCAGTTTAGATGTCAAAAGTTATGTCACATATGTTTAAAATGAATTTTGGCATCAAAGGGGTATTTTGTTAATTTACCTATGGCATATAAACTACCTATCATACAACTACTTTAAACGAAGCGACCATAAGGTATAACATTGGAAGGTTATTCCCTATATACTATGGTCACCTAAAGTATTTGGTCGGATCCTAATGATCGACCAAATGGGTCGGGTTCGAAGGTATAAGCGATTTATTAGATCGCTTACCCTTACGACCCTAGACAACGTGGTAATCAGTAGGCATAGTCACAAGGGACTATATCCATCGTGATTACAATCACATTGCGAAGTTCAAACGAACTTCGCATTGACCATAAACTGGTCAATGCAGAAAGTCAAACAAAGTTTGACTCTCGGACTCGAAAAGCAATAAAAGAACGAAGGAATACTTACGAAGGGTCCCCGCAAGATTGATAATCCAAGTATTCTCAGGTATGAGGTGATGAAACACCCCAACTTAGAGAAATCTCAGATTTCAAGTGGGTTTGGCTATGAAGGGGGTTGGGTATTTATAGGATTTCCCGAACCGTTAGGAACGTTTCTTGGAAACCGTGATCGAATCTAAGGCGTACACTTGTTGGAATGTTGTGGTGACTAAAAATGGCCTCTCATGAACTGAAAGGGCAAGTGTGGGTGTGTGGTTGGGAGTTTAACAGCTGTTAATACATTGAATCTGGTTTTCTGTTCAGATGAGGTGCTCGCGTAGCGCGACTGCATAGGCAGGGGATGCTCGCGCTACGCCACCATGGGTCAGTTTCAGCAAAGTTTCAAAAATTGCAGAAATGGTCCCTACAGCCCGTTTGAGCTATTTTCGATGCGTTTGAACCCCGTTAACCTCATTTCAAGGCTCTAAAATGAAGTTAAAGTATACGGAACTCAAAACATGCTCAAAAATATCAAGGATGTCGGTTCGTTTGGTCGTACGATCGCGATGTTCGCTTAATTACGACGGAATGCGCATAAGCGCGAAAAACGATCCAAATGGCGTGACGAATGGATTTTTCTTATGCCAAACACTAAAATAAAATATTATAGTGCTTAAATAAATTTTTGGATGTCCGGATGTATTCAGAACGTAAGTTATGCGCGAAAATGCAAACTTGTGCACTTTTTGACGCTTTTAGTCCCTGAATGACCCAAAAGTTTATTTTAGCACACCGAACCCCTCAAAGCCTATTTCTAAGCAATATAAAGGATATTTAAGGTGTGTTTAACTTATGGTCATGCTCCGGAATGTTCGTTACTGTTCAAATTGGCATACTTTCGCAATTTGTTAAGTTTAGTCCCTGTAGGCGAATTAACTTGTTTTTGCCATACCAAAGCCTTCAAAACTTATTTCTAAGTTATGTAAAGGTTATTTAAGGTATGTTAAGCCTATTTCACTATTCTAGAGTGTTCGTTGGATTAAACTGGTTATATTTACGCATCAGAGCGCATATAACCCTCTAGAAAGCGATTTAAAGCTTAATATCGAACAAGAGTTGATATGTGCAAACGATACACATATTTTTACAAATCCCAAGTATGAAATACAATATTTCATTGGTTTGGCATTTTTTTGATGGTTGAAGTGACCCAGGTGTTACAACTCTTGCTTAAAAAATATAAGGGGTGGTTTCACCCAAATCATTTGTTTGAAAGAGTGGGGCCCACCATTACCCCCTCCCTCCTCTTCCCCGCATGCGGAACCTCCCCACATTCACCTTCACCTTCACCACATGGCAATTCGTTGTTGGTGGCACATTCATCTCGCAACAAACAACCACCCCGCACACCTTGCCGCACCCACCCTCCTACCCTTAGGGTTTGGAGAGAGAGAGAGAGAGAGAGTTATATGAGTTATATGAAAGCTAACATGTTTTGAGATTTTGAAACTAAAAAAGGATGGATAGATAGATAGATGGTCACCTGCTTTTAGTGGCGGAGTTTGACCAAAAGTTACGAGTGGGCGGAAAGTCATGTGACCCAATTTATATATTGTATAAATATTTAACCAAAATAACTGGGGGGACAATCCTATATAATTTTAAAATTTTTGAACGAAAAATAAAATTTTTTACACTTCTAACCGAAACATTGGGGGAGCTACGCCTTTGCCTGCTTTACTTTATTTGCCAAAGCAGGTATATACATATATACATTTTATATAAGCACACCACAAGGAGGGCGTAATACAATAATGATATGTTTACATGTTTTATAGAATAATTAGTTTATCATTTATTAAGACTTTTAATATGTTATTTTTCCATATTTTAATGATCCTGTTTGATGTAAATTTTTATTTATGGTTTTTGATTGATGTAAAACACGAGTAGATATCCTTCAGAAGGTATTTTTTAGGTTGCTATACTGATTGCTGATCTCCTACGAAACCAAATCGAAACCGACCGAAACCCCGCTGTGTAGTGCCTTTTTTCTGCTAGTGTATACTATTATTGGTATATGTAATTCACTTGTGTATCTTTTAATTTGGCTTCACGGATTTTTAGAACTTTTAATATGGTATTGTAAATTTTTTTTTTTGAAAAGAATATGGTATCTATATCTCTAATAAAGCAAACCATTGGGGGACACATGTCACCCAATGGTGCAAGCCACCTAAGCAATGATGTGGCAAAACTCTAATGATAGGACATGTGGCATTGCTCATATGCAAGGATTGGAGAAGGCTTCTTTCATACGTTTCTTTCTCATTCTCTCTCATCTCTCATCATTCATCACATATACGTTTTCTATACTCTCTCTCTCTCTCTCTCATTATCTCAAATTGTTCAAATCATTACTCCAAAACCCTAATCGGCGATTCTGGTTCATGCGCTCTCAATCGATCCTGTGCACCGAGGTTTATTCAATCTTCAAATATTCAACAGTGATCATCATCGACGGTAATGATTCCGATAACTTCTTCATCATCTTATTGATCGATTCTGTTTGAATGGTTTGTTGTACTTTGATTTGTTATCTTATTGATCATTCAATTTCTTATGATTCTTCTATCATTCATCCATAATTCGTTTGGTTACATCTAATTTGAATGTTGATCGAGTTTTTTTGTGCTTGAAGCATTGTTTTGGGTTTTATCTCATCTTTTGTGACAAACAATCTAATTTGATGGCTTGGTTTTGTTGATTAGGTCTGATTCGGTTTCATCTTTGTCACATTATGATTCAGCATTTTTTAAATCAAGGTAGGGTTTTTTAATTGTTGGTGGTGATTTTTGATTTGAACGTAGAAGAAGAATGAAGGTGTGCTTGGGTGACAGCTGGATCTGGATGTTATTTAGGGTTTTGCTTGAAGTTTGCAGGTATACCCTCTTAATTAACTGGTCAAAAAGAATTTTTACTAATGAAATCAGTTAATTTGTTACAGATTTTTTTTATTTTATTTTACAAGTGATTTGTTTGCTAATTTGATGAAGTTATTTGCACCGATGAAATCAATTAATTTGTTACAGTCATTTATTTATTTATTTTTTTGCAAGTGATTTGTTTGCTGAATTTCATAATCTGTGAATTCGTTGAATGTTTACTGAATTTTGTGATCTGGTAACCAAGGAAAATTCAGGTTAATCGGATGGTGATAACGTGTATTATACAGTTAATCGAGTGGTTTGGATTTGTATGCATGTTGATGATCCGTGTTGCTGGAATTCGGTAACCTAATTAGTAGAATGCATGTTGATGATCTGTGTCGCATCGACCCGTCTTTCTTCTTAACAAATAAGACAGGCACTCCCCAAGGTGACACACTCGGACGTATAAAGCCCTTATCGAACAAGTCTTGTAATTGTGTCATTAGTTCCCGCATCTCGGTGGGAGCCAATCTATAAGGAGCCTTCGCAACCGGATTCAATTCGATACGAAACTCTATTTCTCTTTCGGGGGGAAGTCCCTGCAATTCCTCTGGAAATACATCCGGAAATTCATTCACTATCTCCACGTCTTCAAGCTTCGGGAAACCTTGTTGAGCATCTACCACGTAAGCTAGGTATGCCCTACCCCCGTTAAGTGTATACTTAGCGGCTTGAACGAGGGTACAAAGTTTCGCTTCCATCCTTCTCTCGCCTTGTATAGTTATTCGTTTTCCACTTGGGGACTGGACATGTACTGTTTTAGTTTCACAATTAATTCTCGCTTGGTGTCGGGTCATCCAATCCATACCCACTATCATTTTGAATTCCCCCAAAACCATAGGTATGAGGTCGATATCGAATTCTTCATCTTCTATGGTAAATTTTCAATTTTTACAAATCTCGTGTAACATATAAATCTTACTATCGGCTATTTCTACTTCTAAAGGCACCGGCATTCGTTCGATCTTAAATGAAGGATGTTGTATGATTTCATTTGAAATAAACGACATAGTGGCCCCGGTATCAAACAAAACATAAACCGGTATGGAGTTTAATAGAAAGATACCTGAAACCACATTCGGATGGGACTTAGCTTCTTTGGAGGTGATTTGGAACATCCTCCCTTTCACCTTAGAGCTTTCTTCGTTCTTTCCCTCCTTCTTTGATCCTTGTTGGAGTTTTGGACACTTCGATTTAACATGCCCTTTTTGGAAACAATTGAAACACGTCTTCGGGTTGCTAGGGCATTTGTAGGACGTATGCGCTTCCTCGCCACATTTGTAGCACCCTTTCTTACCCAGAAGACATTCCCCAGTATGAAGTTTTCCACATGTCTTACACGGAGGAATACCACTCCTTGACTTATCATTCTTCTTGTGGTCTTGAAACTTTGCTTTCTTGGATGGACTTGAACTTGACCCCTTTTCATTCGATCTCTTTTCACCTCGTTCTTCTTGCCTTTTAATCTCGATTTCTCTATCCCGTGCCAAATTGATAAGCTAATCAAGGCTTTCACATTTTGAGGGAGTGATGAACTCCCTAAATTCTGCTTTTAATATGCCATAAAAACGATTGATCTTCATTCTTTCAGTCTTCACAAAATCCCCGCAGAACTTCATCTTATCCATGAAAGTGTTTGATATTTCGTTTATTGACTCATTTTTCTGTCTGAGGCGTAAGAAATCCTCCTGAATCTTGTCAATAGCTGACTGAGGACAATGATATCTCATGAAGGGCTCCTTAAATTCTTGCCATGTCATCTCTTGCAACTTGTCCTCCCTAACCTCCTTACTATGTGCATCCCGCCAATCTTTCGCTTGAAGAACAAGTTGACCAGTAGCAAACATCACCTGATCTTCCTTATCACAACGACTTCGAATAAATACTGCTTCTATATTTGAAATCCATCTTTGACATGCGATCGGGTCGATTTTACCATCATACGTTGCGGGACCGCACGCCATAAAGTCTTTATATGTGCACCGTCGTTCTTTGCTTTTGCTCTTAGATCCCTCCATCAGTTCTTTCAGTTCTTCAATCTTGCTAGTCATCATGGCATCCACAATTCCCAACACCCGACTTTCTACTTCTTGAGCTAATCGTGGAAGATTAGCTTGCATAACCCCTTCCGCCACTTCCGTGACTTTATTGATAAATACTTCTTGACGAGCCGTATCATCATCTTCATTAGCGTTTCTTGCATCAGCCATCTATAAAATAGCATTTACATTTATCATTAAACACAATCTCTCAATTATACACATACTCCGACCTTTGTTTATTGCAATCGTAATCATGCATTTCATGGTTGTTAACCATTAAATTTTCATCATTCTTTTTGGATTATTCCTTCCATTGCTTATCACACTTACGAACTCTTTTTCATTTTGATCTCCATTCATGATCGTAAGTATCTTATTAGTGTGTTTACAAGGACCTCATGTCATTGTTGATAGTTATTTAGTTCATAAGGGAACTCTAATGTGAGAAATAAGCAAAACCAACATTATTCAGCGGAGTCGTTTTCCACTGGCCGTCGGCGACGGCTCTTCACCCGTCGGCGACGGGCCTTGTAAAGTGGCCGTCGGCCATAAAGACCGTAGGCAGACTCATAAGGCGTCGGCACAAACAAAAGGGGTGTCGGCGACGGGCCTGATGCCCGTCGGCGACGGCTTTCTGTTTGACGATTTCGCTGCAGACTTGTTTAAGTACTTTTCTTCGGTTTTTCGGGTCGGTTCCAGCTATACGGTCCCTGGAACTTCCCGTTTCACCTCCCTTTATTATTTACCAACATACTTATCTTCAATATTTACATTATAAACTCACTATGCATACTTGCGTTTACCGAAACTTAAATCTTTTTACCTCATTGGCGATCTTGGAGCGAGCACACTTTCGAACGAGCCATCGGTATGAGTTCAAGCATCGCGTTAAAAGCTCGAATCCCTCAAACCTAGGCTCTGATACCAACTTGTAAGAACCGTTTATTCATCTTTATAAATATCAACTTTACTGATTAAAAGACATTACATTTAACAACATGCATAAAAGCTTTTAACAAAATTTGGGCATGACCCGTCCATAAGACGAGCATACCCCTGTTAAGATTATAATCAAAACTAAATACAAGACTACGGTTTGTTTGACAACATACTACTAAAACCAAAACAACAAGTTTTGAAAAGTATGACTACTAACAAAGTTATGCAAAATAAACAAGCGTTTGACATAAAACATTAAAGCAAACTAGCGGAAGCGATTGGCATGACATATCAAGAACACGTGCTCGCTCCAATTCTCGAAGTCGCCTAAGATGAGGATTTACCTACATTCACAACAAACTTTAAAAAGTTAATCATAATACTTAATTCGCTTACAACAACATCAATATAATTCCATTCGTTTATACTCTTTCATTTCTCTTACGCTTACGATTTACCCAACTAGATGGGTTGGCATATGCTCTCATAATGAGATACAATGGTACACATACGACCCGGTAACATCGGGTTGATTACTTTCAACATAAATCCTTCGTTCCATCCATTAACCGGATTGAATTTCATACATTCTTTATTACTTTCATGACCACCCATTCTAAACGAATGGTACCTTATACTTACTCGACTTGTTCAATTCGAACCGGTCGACTTGCATAGCTTATCGTAACATTCGTTAACATAATCAAACCCACAAGGGGTTTGTTATTCATTTACTATAAACCAAATTCATTATAACCAAGATTGTTCATCATAATTATTAACAAAATTTAAATAAGGTTTTGTATGCAATGGAACATACATTGGTCTTGCGTGCCTTCCGTTTTCCTAGTGCTCGTACCTTCTTCTTTCACGCCTACATTACAACATTCATTCATTCGTTTAGTCTATTTACTTCATTCTACGATTTTACATGTTACACATACAATTCATTCTCTTAAGCATTTCATCGAACACTTAGTAGGCATCATCATTAAGTATAAGGTACAAGTCTTTAAAGCACAATTTTACTAGCTCTTCATCATCCAACATTCACATCTATCCTAGTTGCATAACCATTTCCTCCTACAATAGTTTATCTAGTAGTTAAGTATTACAACAAGATCACATATCAAGATAACATACATTCATAATCATTATGATCTTCCTAGTCATAACACAATTTCACAAAGTGGGTTTTCACTACTACTTCTCATACAACTTAAAATCAAACATGATTCTTGTTCTAGAAAGCAATTCTAACTCAGATTTCCCACAATAGATACAAGAAATCGCATTTGGGTTTAACCCCTTATTCTAAAATTCATCTTTTCAGAAAATTTAACCCCTAGTTGCATAACCATTTCCTCCTACAATAGTTTATCTAGTAGTTAAGTATTACAACAAGATCACATATCAAGATAACATACATTCATAATCATTATGATCTTCCTAGTCATAACACGATTTCACAAAGTGGATTTTCACTACTACTTCTCATACAACTTAAAATCAAACATGATTCTTGTTCTAGAAAGCAATTCTAACTCAGATTTCCCACAATAGATACAAGAAATCTCATTTGGGTTTAACCCCTTATTCTAAAATTCATCTTTTCAGAAAATTAAACTTACCACTTCATTTTGTATGCATGGATAATCAATAAACTTGAGACATGCAACTGATTATACTTGAATTTCTTGATCAATTGAGTGGATTAGCAAGGGTAAGGGTTTTCACCCTGTTTCTTCTGTTCGATCGATCCCAGGTACGCACCCAAAGGTGTGTTTTTGGGTTTCTACCTTTTAGTTCCTTAACTAATAAAACTTTTCACATTACACCCTTCCAAGTTTAATAAATATCTAATTCAAGCATTTTTCCAACATAAACTTATATCTTATCATAACCCGTCAACTAAGTTAGTTTATTTGTTCACTTTCATTTATTTTAATATTAACCGATTTATGGGGCGTTACACATGAACAGGCCATTCCAAGGGTTCTCGGGTTATCTGCCGGTGAGTGATTCGAAGACAACTAACTGCTTTCATCTACCCGACAGGAGCAGCGCCGACCATGGGTTTTGGTTCAGTGAAGGCAGCCTAGAGGAGTTAGGGTTTGGTAAGGGATGACGGCTACGGGAAGTTCTTAGATTCCGTCAAAGTCTGGTTAACTTCGGTGACAACTGGTGACCTGAACAAGGTATGCATGTACCCTTTTTAGTCAGACCGGGTCTTGCATGTTTCTACATTTAACAAATTAGACTTTTGGGTGTAGTTTGGGCTGCGATTCCGACAACCTAGATTTCCAGTGGTGATTTTTTCCAGGGATTGTAAACTGGGAAACTGGGATTCCAATGTATGTGGTGTTAGCAAGTTTTATTATTGATATTACTTAAGATATTTGGTGTGATTTCTGATGAATGGTATGATTGATGTCATGATTTCGTAGTGAGAACAGACAAAATTTTGAGAAGACAAACTCAATTCCCGAACTCGAGCACTATTAACTTCAATTTGGTGAAACAAGAGCCAATCGATTCAGATTTGACTCATAATTGGTCACTGAATTTGTTACATCCCATAATTTCAATAAGTTTGTTCATGTAGAAGTGTTTTTTTTGTTATGTAGATAAACTAGGTTTCTTTTGTGCTTAAGTTTTAGTTGGCATCACGATCAGTGTGAATCTGTAAACTTTCGGTTACATATATAAATACTCATGTTGTTAATTTAACAAATTCTTTATATTTGTAGAGATTGTGGTGAACCAACCATTTGTGTTCATACCCTATTTAAAAAGTGAACTGAGGCCCCAATTTCAAGTTACAGCCATCATTGTTAGGTTTAGAAAGGAGGCGATGTTCACTAGCGAATTAGCTATAAATCTTTGCATTAATTCACCATTCATGTCGAAAAGAATGTGTTAACCTCTCCTTTCAATTCAAACTGATTTTGATCTTCATTAGTTTTTTTTTTTAAATATTAAATGTTTCTGTAATTGATATTCTTTTATATGTGTAGTGCAGCCATGGCTCACTTAATTTTACCCGTACCAAATTGACACTTTTAGAATGGCCTGGACTCATTTTGCTCTAAACCTGTTTTGACCCGTCACCAGATCCGCCCTGACGTCATAATTCTTTCAAAATTTTTGTTCAATATGATAGCTATCTTCTGCATAATGACACAAATGGTCCATGTATTTGTTGTTTCAGTTTACTTCATGTTCAACTGGTATAACACAAAAAGTTGTTGCGGCATTAGGAATGGGACACACTGGTGGGGAAACCATATCGCATTTGGTCAAAGCATTTCCTGAATGGCGAGAATTTTTGGTTTCAACTATCCGGGAATTGGATGGGGTCAAAATATCTATACCCCAGGTACAATTATTATTTTGCATTGATTTTTTTAATATATATAGCTGAAGGTTTACCATTTTTTATTTACTCATCTGATGTGTGTAGTATATGCTTAGGATGATTCGTGACACATGTCATAATGATTCATGACTTCCTACACTTTTTAGTCTAAAACTTTATGATCCTCTTTGTGCTTAATGTCTAGAATTATATAAGGGCCGAGTTTAATGTTTCGGAAATTTTCTAATGGCTGTGCTTTTGTTTTAGATTATTTGGTTTCTTTCGAGTTTAATTTGTTGTAGCAGTTTTGGGCTTCACATATCTTTAAAGGATTTGTGTATTTTTTTTAAATAATGCCGATGTTGATGTCTTTGTATTTTCTCCTTTATAGATCGATGTTTGTTAATATGGAAAGAATGGCAATGACGTAGCATTCTACAATCTGCAGCCTCTGAGGAACCTAAGGTTGATATGTTCGAAGATCCTTTGGCGTACGATTAGAAGGTAAACCCCTACACTTATATTATTTACATTCATTTCGTATATATTTTGTTTGATTTTTGCATTTCATTCATTAGCACTATTTATTTGTAAATAAACCCCAATGTTTTACTTTTGGGAGTGTCTATCGTAAATTCGACTGATTTCTTTGGGACTAATATCCATATTGTTGAATTTTATTTGGTGTGCTTTTATTTCTAATGAGTATTTGACTGCAACTAGAAAGCTGCTACAGTTTGGTGCTCCACTCCACTTATTTTAAGGCTCAATGTCTTGAATATGGTATGGTAACATGTGATCATTATGAATTATTACAATGAAATTAATTTGATTATTAACATTTATGTATTTTATTTTTAGGGACCACTGGATGGGTTGTACCTTGACTAATATTTGACCCATTTATTTGTTCAGGTATCTTTTACTTTCCCTGCCACAACCGACTATGTAGAAGTAACATGAAGAATCATAAATGCAAAAATCATACATTTTCTTTCCCACAACAGCTAAGTAACCTCCCCAATTCGGTTTCTGCAGTAACATTCTTCACCGCCCTCCTTTATGTAACATGACACTTTGTATTTTATTTTGTTTTTTATGTAAAAATATTAAAGTTGAAAGTAAATAATATGGTTTTGGTTGAGGCCCGCGTATTACGCGGGCATTAACCTAGTTGTAAATATATAGAAAAATACTACAGAATCTTATAGAATAAGTTTTTATTTTTTAAAAGTAACTACGGAATCTAAAATGAAATCGTTACAAATTTAGAGTGTCCTTTTCCTCTAGTTAAAAAATAATGGATAAAGCCAACAGTTTTTCCGGTTATATATTCAATTATTTTGTCATTGTTATAAACCAGACATTTTAGGCCCAACCCATTACGTACCTAAAAATTTAGAAGAGTGCATGCACAGAAATGATTGGCCAAGATGGCAAGAAGCCATAAACGCCAAATTAAATTCGCTCGAAAAGCGACATGTTTTCGGACCTGTAGTCCGAACGCCCATAGACGTCAAACCAGTAGGTTCTAAATGGGTGTTTGCAATAAAGAGAAATGAAAAGAATGAGATTGTACGATATAAGGTTAGACTTGTAGCACAAGGGTTTTCCCAAATGCCAGGAGTTGATTATAAGGAAACGTATTCCCTTGTAGTGGATGCGATAACCCTTAGGTTCCTAATCGGCCTCACAATCTCTGAAGGACTTCATATGAGACTAATGGATGTCGTTACCGCATACTTATACGGGACACTTGAAAATGACATCTACATGAAAATCCCTAAAGGATTAAAATTGCCTGAGGCATTAAAATTAGCACCTCGAGATATGTGTTCTATAAAGCTCCTGAGATCTTTATATGGTCTCAAACAATCTGGTCGTATGTGGTACAATCGGCTTAGTGAATATCTCGAAAAAGAAGGATACAAGTCTGATGTAATCAGTCCATGTGTTTTTATAAAAAGATCACTCTCAAATTTCACTATAATAGCAATCTATGTTGATGATATCAACATCATCGGATCTCCTGAAGAGATAGAGAAAGCTGCTCAGTTGCTAAAGAAGGAATTTGAAATGAAAGATCTTGGTATGACGAAATTATGTATCGGACTACAATTTGAATATCTGTGCAATGGCACATTTGTCCATCAATCAAACTACATCCAGAAGATGTTATTACGTTTCAATATGGACAAAGCACATCCGTTTAGCGTACATATGGTTGTCCGACCGCTAGATCCACACAAGGATCCTTATCGCCCCCAAGAAGAAGGCGAAGAAGTACTTGGTCCAGAAGTACCATAGTTAAGCGCGATCGGTGCCCTTATGTATCTTGCAAATAATACAAGACCTGACATTGCATTTGCAGTACATGTGCTAGCGAGATACAGTTCGAATCCAACACGTAGACATTGGAATGGTGTAAAACATATATTCCGGTATATTTGCGGGACACAAGATTTAGGTCTTTTCTATCAGAAAGATCAAAAGTCCCAGCTTGTTGGGTATGCTGATGCCGGGTATCTATCAGATCCTCATAAAGCAAAATCTCAGACAGGTTATGTATTCACATACGGCGGCACAACAATTTCTTGGAAGTCAACTAAGCAAACACTTACAGCAACATCATCAAATCATGCCGAATTGATAGCACTATATGTTGCTGGTCGAGAATGCGTGTGGTTGAGATCAATGATTAATCACATACAAGAAGCATGCGGATTAGAAAAGATCAAGAAGGAGCCGACAATTATTTATGAAGACAATGCTGCTTGCATAGCTCAGATCAGAGAAGGTTATATCAAGGGTGATCGAACAAAGCACATCTCACCAAAATTTTTCTCAACATATGACTTGCAAAAGGAAGGGGAAATTGATGTTCGCCAGATTAAGTCAAGTGAAAATCTAGCTGACCTGTTCACGAAATCTTTACCCAGAAGCAGTTTCGAGCAGCTATCACACAGGATCGGTCTTCGTAGATTGAAAGATGTTTGTTGAATTCAGGGGGAGAATTATGCACGCTGTACTCTTTTTCCCTTAACTAAGTTTTGTCCCACTGGGTTTTCTTAGTAAGGTTTTTAATGAGGCAGCATAGCTGATCCAGTAGTATCAGTTTATTTATTCAGGTCCTGAAGTACCTATTTAACATCATCCTGAAGTATGTTGTTAAACTGTGTGTAATTCTAAATGTCTGAGGGGGAGTGTTATAAACCAGACATTTTAGACTCAACCCATTACTTATGGGCTTTAGGGTTTATAGTTTTGTTTATCTATATATTGTAATGAAACAATGAGAATTCAGTTTATCCCTATTGCTCTTTGGTTTTTATCAGTCATCCAATAATAGTAGGACTTTGATTTTGATTAGTTATACAATAATAGTGGCACTTTGACTTTGACTTTGATTAGTTATGGAGGGATTTATAAAAACAAGGAAAAAATTACTAATTCACTAAAGTAAACACTTCAAAAGACTATCTATTAACTTTTTAGGTAAAAAAAAATTATAGTTATTTATTTCACTGTATTTCAATATAAATATAAGTTATACGAATGGGTTGTTCCTAACATTAGGGTGATCGGGATGGGCATATGATAGGAGTAAGTGATGGGTGATGGGTAATAACGCACCGTCACGACCATTCTATGATTTCTATCACACGTGATGGAGGCCAAACCGGTGATGTTCACCGCGTAGTGATGGAGGTGGATTGTTTGAGAAATATAAGACACATGTCATCCTTTACGATGCATCAATTCTCTAATTTACTATATGATTCTTAAGCAATTTACAATATAGCTTCTCAAGTTTATAAAAGTTTAATTTTTGTTTTTTTTTTCCAACCACCTCTTGACAAATAGCTCGCTCACATGTATTTTGTTTATGTCTTATAATTTTTAAATTATTGTTTTATGAATTTCGAATATACCATAGAATGCGCTCATCTTTATTTATGTTTTGATGTCTATTTCATTCAAAATGAAGCTCTGTGTAACATGTCATCAAAACACAAATGAAAAACCCATCAAAGCTAATTTAAGGTTTCGTTTATTTGATTGGCTTTTTATATTCGTTAACTTCTTAAACGAATTTGTAGATGTTACGCGTTTGTTTTTATCAACGTTTAGAAGTTAATGTTTTTTAATTGATTTCATTTCTTTATATTAAGATTGTGTGCGTCCATGGGCGAAGCTTAAGTAGGGCGGGAGGGGGCGGCCGGCACCCCGAATTTTCGCTCAGTAGCGGATGGTATGTAGTTTTCGTATAGAAATTTTTTGGTATATACATTTTTGACCCCCGGTTTTATATAAAATTTTAGGTCCGTTGACTTACGCCCTCTTGGTTGGAAATCTTAAGGTTCGCCACTGTGTACGTTCAAGCCGTTATGCACAATGTGAGTTAACGTGTATTTTGAAAATTGTTGTAAATGGTCTACAGATCACAATGTTACAATAATTATATTAGAAATAGTGGTTTGGTCTTAAATGTTAGACTCACGCATAATTTGTTTTGGTCCCTAAATTAGATGAGCTCTATTTTCTATGAAAATGACATTTTATAAAGGAGAGACAAGAGGGTGAACGAACCTAAATACTTTTTAGATGTTTATCTTTTGCGTGGTGCTAAATAAAATATAAGTTTTATTTTTATTTTTATGTTTATGGAGCACAACTCTCTTTCAAGTTTCACATTAATACACTTTAATCCTTTTAAATTAATTTTGGTCATTTGGCTATTGGTTATTATTATTTTTAAAATCAAGGATTTCATTCTTCAAGATTTCTACGAACAGAAACCCGTAAATGCACAGAAATCAACAATGTTACGCATCAAATCAATCAATCTAACAATGTTATCATACCACAAACATCAGGCAATCATTGCACAATCATTCAGTCTAAGAAATCACGTATTCACGCCCTAATCAATCACACACAATCAATTGTTTGGATATCTAGGGTCTGTATAAATCAAAAGAACAAGATTAACAACATATCATGTAATCATGAACACTTACCTCTGGTTAAATCTAGATGAATTGAAGATCAAGAATTGATGTGTGTGAACTTGTGAAGTCAAGGATGATTGAAGAAGAATTAGAAATGATTAGGGAATGGTGGAAATGTCGTACATTGAGATTATGGGTGGTTTTAGGGTTTGAGTAGTTTATTAGAGTTTCACAATTACTCTAAGCACCCTTAATAATATAACTTTTACACTAAAACTACATAATATTGTGTAATTTACAATTAAAGCATATACTTCACGCATTTGTCATGCAGCACACAAGTTTCCTATAAACCACCCATTTATAATTATTATTCGCGTTAATCGCCAATGTTCGAGAGTTGTCATGTATGTGTTCCGGTAATTCCCCGAATTACCAATGTAGACTCATTTAACTAACCCTAGTTAAATGCAGTGCTATGAATGTATGATTAAATTAACTGTGGTTAGGTTAAAGTAGTAACCTAAAGTTGCGTGTTGTCACATCATCCCCAACTTGGAAGAATTTTCGTCCCGAAATTTGATAAGCAGTCTCGAAGGAGGGAAACGGTAAGTTAAGACGACTGTGGATTTTCCTCGGGTACAACATCATCCCCAACTTGAAAGGGAATTTTGTCCCGAAATTCACTAGTTTCATCAGGGTTAGGTTCGACAGTTTTGAATAAGTGAGTATACTTGAGCATCATCTGATCCTCTTGTTCCCATGTGAACTCTGGTCCACGTCTTGAGTTCCAACAAACTCTCATGATTGGAATTCGACTGTGTTTACGGACCTTAACTTCCCGGTCCATGATTTCGACGGGTTCCTCGATAAACTGCAGCTTGTCATCGATTTTCAGTTCTTGTAAAGGAACCACAAATGTTTCATCGGACAAACACTTCTTTAGATTTGGGACGTGAAAAAGGTCGTGAACATTACCAAGTTCGTTAGGCAACTCAAGCCGATAAGCAACCTTACCTATTCTTCCTAGAATCTTGAACGTACCAACATAACGTGGATTGAGCTTGTCGCACTTCCCAAGCATACCACACCCTTCCAGGGTGGACTTTCAATAAGACACGATCGGCCACGGCAAATTGCAAGGGTTTCCTACGTTTGTCGGCGTAGCTTTTCTGGCGATCACATGCTGCCGCCATACGATTTTTGATTTGAACAATCCTCTCAGAAATTTCTAGTACGAATTCTGGACCCGTGATTAGGCTATCACCCACCTCGGCTCAACAAAGAGGAGATCGACATTTCCGTCCGTACAATGCCTCGAACGGAGCTTCCTGAATGCTAGAGTGGTAACTATTGTTGTAGGAAAACTCCACCAAAGGTAAATCTCTTTCCTAACCTTTACCAAAATCGATTACACAAGCTCGTAGCATGTCTTCGAGTGTCTGGATGGTTCGTTCACTTTGACCATCCGTCTGAGGGTGATAAGCGGTGCTCATGTCTAAATGTGAGCCGAATGATTTGTGCATCTCTTACCACAAATCGGACGGAAAACGCGGATCGCGATCAGAAATGATAGAGGTCAGCACCCCGTGCCTAGAAACTACTTCCTTCAAGTAAATACTAGCAAGTTGCGAAAAGTTGTCAGTTTCCTTGATCGCAAGGAAGTGTGCAGATTTTGTCAAACGATCAACGATCACCCAAATGGTATCGTTTCTGCTTTGAGTTCTTGGCAAGCTGGTGATAAAATCCATGGAGATCTGTTCCCATTTCCACATGGGTAGTTCTGGTTCATGAAGCAAATCATGCGGTTTTTGATATTCCACCTTGACTTTCACGCAAGTCAAACATTTGCTCACATACGTCGCTATGTTCACTTTCATGTTCGGCCACCAGTACAAGATTTTCAGATCCTAATACATCTTATCAGAACCCGGATGAACAGAGTACCGAGATTTGTGTGCTTCATCCATCACAAGCTCTTTCAGATTACCGTGCAAAGGGACTGCTCCATGAATTAGCGAATACCGTCAGTACGAGTTGTTTCTCCATGCCCTGCATGGATTCAGCTTGAAGGTTCTCGTCCTTCAACGCTTCAGTTTGGGCAGAACGGATCTGGTGAGGAAGGTTAGAATGGATTGTGAGCTGTAAGGCTCGAACATGCTTAGGATTGGTTTCCTTCCGACTGAGCGTATCAGTTACAATGTTAGCTTTGCCTGGATGATACTTAATGGCACAGTCATAATCATTCAGGAATTTTACCCAGCGACGTTGTCGCATGTTCAACTCTTTCTGATAAAAATGTGCTGAAGGATCTTGTGGTTGGTATAAATGGTACATTTAGTACCGACAAGTAATGCCTCCATATTTGAAGTGCCAACTCCATGACTCCTAACTCTAAGTTGTGAGCCGTGTAATTTTTCTCATGAACCTTCAACTGTTGAGAAGCGTAAGCTATCACTTTCTCGTGTTGCATCAGAACACAACCGAGACCTTGAATAGAAGCATCACAGTACACCACGAAGTCGTCCGCACCAACCGTTAGAGACAATATCGGTGCACTGTAGAGTTTTTGTTTCAACAGCTAAAAAGCCTTCTCCTGATTCGCTCCCCATGAATAAGTGACACCTTTCTAAGTTAAAGCAGTAAGAGATTGAGCGATTTTTGAGAATCCCTCAATAAATCTACGATAGTACCCCGCGAGACCGAGAAATTGCCGCACCCCCGTAGGATTCTTAGGTGTCGCCTAATTCTTGATAGAATCGATCTTTGCTAGATCAACATGTATTCCCGACTCATTGACCACGTGACCGAGAAAGTGTACTTCTCGAATCCAGAAGTCACACTTGGAGAATTTCGCTTATAGCTGCTCCTTCCTCAGGAGCTCCAAGATAAGACGCATGTGTCGCACATGGTCCTCCTTGATCTTAGAATATACCAGAATGTTATTGTAACACCTCGTAAAATCGCGTCCAATGATACGTTGACACGTGTACTAAACCCTAATAAAGTCAAACGTTGACTATGAGGGACTAATTTTGCGAAAAATAAAAAAACTTTGAATTTGAAAGGACTAAAAGTGTCAACATGATTAAACTAAGCCTCTAAATAACAATACACTGTAGTTATATTCACAAATGAGCCACTTGTTGGTCGAGAGAAGCCGTTCACGTAATTATTTGAAAGTTTGCGCGTCAAAGATTAAAAGCGCCAACATGATAAATTCTTACCCCTGAGTGACCTTTTAACAATACGAGAGCTTCATTATAATTGATTACACTCTCGGGAATGTCTAATATTGGCCAATAAGGGTTTTTATGCCTAAAAGTGTCGTTACGCGCAACTTTGCAAGTTAAAGGGGGTAAAAGCGTCAATATGTTTAGTTATACCTCTGAATGACCTTTTAACGAACCCGAAGTATTATGAAGTGCAATCATACTCTTGAGAATGCCTAATATGGATTACATAGGGCTTTGATGTTATTAAACGATAATACGCATAAGTTTGCGCGTTAGAGGGACCAAAAGCGTCAATTTTTAAAACTACACCCTTGGGGACCATTTAAGCAAACAGGAGCGTTGTAATATTTAAGCATATGCTCGAGAATACTCAGTATGGGCCACGAAAAGCTTAGATATCGTTAAATGATGTTATGCGCTACTTTGTGCAATTAAAGGACTAAAAGCGTCAATGCGCGAAACCAAGCCTTTGAAGGGCCTTTTGAAGAAATAGAAACTTCGTAACGCCCAGATAAACTCCTGAGTGTGCCTTGCGTTGGCCGTTAGAGGTTCCGTACCTTATGTTAACGTTACATTTATGAAACAAGAACATTAGGTACTTAATATCTCAAAAATGAAACTTAATTTAAGCACATAACATAACAGGGACCAATTCTGCCGAGCTGCTAAAGTTGAAAATTGGATCAGAATCACTCGCGGGTCACATAGGTCTGCCGATCA
>JARYGA010034570.1:0-23169 GCA_030545235.1 Helianthus tuberosus | reverse complement strand
TTGTAATATCAGTAAGATATCTTCTATTATGCCCCAAATGAATTTAAACTCAACTTATGCCTCATAAGGGCATTTTGGTAATTTAAAAGATTATAACAGAGTTTAGTTTGTAATCTGAGTTACAGGTCTGATTTATACAGTAAATACACATATTTTAATAAGTTATAACAGTAGGGTATGACCTATATGTGAAATTTATCATTTAAAACCAAACTATGCACCTTAGGGGTATTTTGGTAATTTCACTTAGGCTTAAAAGGTCAAAACTGGAAATCTGAGTTCAAAAACTTGTACTTACTATTATTATATAAAAATATGCTAAAAATATCAGTAGGTATCAACCTTATATGTTAATATGGTTTTAGCACATACTATGCGTTAAAAACGCTTAAAAAGGCGATTTGGAGCCATTTCCGGGTTTTTAAAGGAAAGCTGATATTTTTATAATTCCAGAAGGCTCAAAATATTTTATTTAACAAATAAAATTAGTAGAAAAAGGTTTGGGGTCAAAAGGATTTGTAAAACTCATTTTATGGCTTAAAAGGGCAAAATCGGTATTTACCGAATTAAACTTAGAGACCTATGTTATGCTCAGCCAAAAATTAAATAAAAATCTTCAAAAATCCCGAAATATTATATTACATCAGTGGGTAAAAAGTTTGATATCAAAAAGTGGGTTTAAATAGGTTATATGCTAATTACGCCGTTTAAGTAACATAAAGCTTTCAATTTACGCTAATGAGCATAACTCTTAATCTAGACCTCAAACTGATGTCAAATTTTAGGTGCAAGTTTATAAATCAGTAACTAAGGTTTCTACTCTTTCACTTTTTCAAAAATCACGTTTTATTGTCAAAAGGGCATAATAGTCAACATTTAAGCATTAATCGGAAACATGCATGTAAATCGGATAAGTATTGAACCAAGTTGTATAATCTCAGAGAGTTATACTTATATGAAACCTGGTCCAAAATAAGCTCTAAGGCAGATCTTAAACATGCATAAACGGATCAGAACTGATAGTCAAAGCAAAATCAAATTATGCGACTTTCGGGTCCGATTCGGGTTTAAACTGAAAATTGTCGAGTTGAACATGTTGAGACATGTTCTTACATTAGTTACCATGGTATTTTAATGATCAAATAGGTTTCATGTACCCTACATTGCTAATTATGCTTAATTTTGAAAATACACATTCTGTTGACTTTTTAAAGTAAGCTTTGACTCGACAATTAACATAGTTAGAGTGGGAATCTGAAAGTACCCTTTTAAGGGTTTGTTACCCATATAAATACCTACTTGTAGGTACTTTCAATTCGAGAAATGACTGAGCAAATTTCATTTAATCTCGAAGTCAAACTTAATTTACGACGGATTGACTTTTAGTTAATTAACTAAGCTAGAATGAATTAGAAAGGGTTAGGAACACTTACAAGAGTCCTAATTATGCTTAGAGATCACTAGAAAGCCTGAGGTTGATCAGAGGAGCTCCAGAAGTGGTCTTGCAAGTGAATGTGAAAATGGTTGCAACTTGAATGTTCTTATATATGCATTTTGATTGCATAAGATGGTGCCACAAGAGTCTACTGATGTTATAAGATGTGTCCAAGTGCCCCTCTATGCATGTAAAACCATTAGTGAGTCCCTTGTATCAGATAACAGCTGTTAAGCATCGAAATCAGACCTGAAACTGACATCTGTGCGCTGTTTGTCGCTGGCAGCTTGTAGGCGGGCCGCAAGAGCCCTTCGCGGGCCGCGTACAAGTGCAAAACCAGCTAAACAAGTTTCTAACATTTACAATTCAGTCCTTGGTCCTTTGATACATGGTTTTGGCTATTTATCTTGCACTCTTGACCCTCAAACCTGATTTTTAAGGGCCTTAGGACATCTACAAACTTGGTTAGGTCCTTGGTTAACTTTGTGCTTACCCGAAAAGTCACAATTTCAACGTTAACGCATTTAACCCTTCGTGCACGGTTTTGATCATAACTTTCTCATACGATAACGAAACTATATGAAATTTTTACCCCATGTTCTAGTGAGTATATTTTACCATTAAAAAGCTTCGGGTTTGCCAAAAGGTCACTCAGTGGTATACTTTCAATATGTTGACACATTTAGCCCCTGTAGTTTGTAATTCCTCACTTTCTTTCATTTTTCCGCTTTATATGATCCATGATTTAATCGTTTAAGATTATAAACATCATGTAGGGTTATTGTAGAGCCTATTTATCCATTGTTGACACTTTAAACCCTTATATTCACATAGTTTCACTGTTTGTCAACTTTAGTCCCTCTAAAGTCGTTTTTCACATATTCAAAGCCTATGACACGTGTCAATACATTATTGGACGTAAATTTTTTGAGGTGTTACATGATACAAAGAAGACAAAGATTTAAAACCCACCACCTCAAAAGCTATCGAGGTCATAAGGGACGGGCGGCGGCTCAAGGCGGCGGCCACGGAGTTTGCTGAACCGGACTTGTGTCGAATAACAAAGTTGAAATCTTGTAACATCTCGACCCATTTAACATGTCGTGGGTTAAGTTTTGTCTGCCCCTGAATGAATTTTAGAGCCTGGTGGTCAGAGTAGAGAATAAATTCGTCGGGGAGAAGATAGTGTCGCCAATACTCGAGACTTCGAACGATAACGTAAAACTCTTTATCATATGTACTATACCGGCGTCGAGTGTCGCTCAATTTCTCACTAAAAAATACAATAGGCCGCTGTTGTTGGCTCAAAACGCCGCCAATACCTACGCCGGATGCATCGCATTCAACCTGAAAAACATGCTCGAAATTGGGAAGGGCAAGGACCGGAGCTTGTGTGACGGCGAGTTTGAGTATGTCAAATGAGCGTTGCGCTGGGCATGACCACTCAAACTTTCGGCCTTTTAAGCAATCTGTGATAGGAGCCATGATGGTACTAAAATTACGAAAGAATCACCGATAGAAGGAGGCTAACCCGTGAAAACTTCGAACCTCATGAAGCGAGGTAGGTGTCAACCATGTGTTGCCGATACTTTAGAGTCATCCATGCGAATGCCCGTACCCGATACAGGATAACCCAAAAACACAACCTCGGGTGTGAGAAAGTGTAACTTTTTCCCATTGGCGCATAGCTTTTGTTGCCGGAGAACCAAAAAAATGTCGCGGAGGTGGACCAAGTGTTGTTCGACATTCTTGCTAAAAACCAAAATGTCGTCAAAATAAACGACGACGCATCGACCGATGAAGGGCTTAAAAACATGATTCATGAGGCGCATGAACGTGCTAGGAGCATTAGACAAATCGAAGGGCATGACCATCCATTCATATAACCCGTCTCACGTTTTAAACGCTGTTTTCCATTCGTCACTGGGGCGCATCCGGATTTGGTGATAGCCGCTGCGTAGATCAATTTTAGAGAAAACCGATGCACCGTGTAAATGGTCAAGTAAATCATCAAACCGGGGTATGGGGAAAAGGTATTTAATCGTGATTTTATTAACTACATGACTATCAATACACATGCGAAACTTACCTCCTGGTTTTGGAACCAAAAGTGCCGGTACGACGCACGGACTCATGCTCTCGTGGATAAGACCCTTGTCTAAGAGCTCGGTTACTTGGCGCTGGAGCTCCTCAAACTCCTTCGGATTCATGCGGTAAGCTGGATTGTTTGGAATGCTAGCGCCCGGAATAAAATCAATACAATGTTGGATATCAAGTTCGAGGGGAAGACCGATTGGAATATCATCTGGAGACACATCCGAAAATTCGGTGATTAACGGTTGGACAGCAACCGGAACTGTTGGAACGAGTGGATTCTGTCACACCCCGAAATATCAGAGCATTGGCGTGACTGGACTGGTATCTTCATTGCACAGCGGAAGCAAATAAGCTAAGACTTTTAGAATGCGAACGCCCACTAAGTACTCGACTCTTCATGGTTCTCCTATTCCAACCGTACCTTAACTTTGAAAAGTAACCTGAGAAAGAAACATGCGAAAAATAAACATAAAGTTGAGCGAGTTCATAGTTTGTTTGTAAAAGATTTGAAATAAATCTTTTGAATAACCGGTTTGTGAAATAATAGTGAGAAAACGAATTTAGAAATCATTTTCTTGCCAAGTTATATGGAAACTTTGTATTTGTAACCCATTAATGCCGTAAAACCATGTATTTGTAAACTCTTGTTTTTTTTTGTAATGTTCGTATAACCGTCAATGCCCACCCTGACTTTGACTCCACGCCCGCAAAAATCTTATGCTTTGAATTTGTATAAAACATGGTATTTAATTTGTATAAATCAAGTATTTCTGTAAGTATGTATGTCCCTGGTATGTAGTAATAAGGAAAAAGAGATCACCAATGGGTTACAAAGTCACTAGCATGTGTGAAAAGGTGCAGGAAGACTCAAACCTAGCAAATTTGTTACCGGGTTTCGGCTGTAAGACACAGTCACCTCTATGGGCCGCCCCGGCCTCACGGGTGTGGGCTCGCTACACCCAAATAGATCTATCACTCTTGTGTCTCTCGGTCCTAACAACGAGGATTGATGGCCTTAAGTGTTGTACCCACCCCTCACATGATCTAGTAGTAAACCCTCCTTACGCTAATCAAACCATGTATAAAATGTCTGTAATAATTGTAACATGTATTTTACCCCAGCCTCTAAGGCTGAACCTCCCCAGCCTCTAAGGCCAATTCCCCATTCTCTATATATTATCACCAAACGATCCATCCCTAGTCATGAAAATCATTTACATTTCGATAATACGCATTTGTTTTGTAAAAACCGGTATATTTAGTATATTCCATTCGTAAACCATTTGAGTTCCTCGAAATCCATTCGTAATATGATTTAGAAATATGAGTTTTCGTTCGTTCAAAAGCTTTGTATGTTCTTGCACAACGTGCTTTGTCTAAAAATATGCAGTCTTTGTTTATCGAAAACTTTGTATGTTTCTGAAAAACGTGCATGTCTTTCCACCCCGAAAAAATTCATAAAAATGTAAAACCGTAAAAAGGTGGGGTTATGAACTCACCTGAATATTCCTGTGCAAAGCTAGCTTAATACGACTTCGTGATGTCATTTCCAAGACTTGACTTGCTAGCATGTATTCTACAATATTTGTAACACCCTGTGTTTTCACAAGTCAAAGTCAAGGTCAAAGTCAACGACCGATTTCGCGCAACTTGACTTGTAGTAGATTTCTTTTATTGTAACTATTATGTGGAGTAAGTGTCTATAAATGCAATAAATCGACACATGTTAATCGCTATTCAATCAACCTACGACTGTGAACTATAGGAAGTAACAATGCGATAAAGTTAATCAACTAATAATCAAGCTATGCCAATCAAATCGACAACAAATCACAACTCGAGCTACGTATTTTACTTGTTGTTATACGTGTGTGTGTACCTTATGTGGTATCTGTGCATGTTTATTTATGTTGTGTTGTGGTAATCAATCGAAATGCAATCAAACTCAATCGAAACTCGAAATCGAACTCGAACACGAATCACAATCGAACTATGATAATTAGTGGAGAAAGGATAGCGCGAGATATGAATTAGTTGGGACTGAAAGTAATTTGACTAGGAAACCCTATCGTATCGAACCGCTCGCAATCGAAATCGAAACGCCAAAAATCATCACGTCAAACACTTGAACCAAGCGCCATCCGGCCGGATAGCCATCCGACCGGATAGCCATCCATCCGGATAGCCCTTTGGGTCACAGGTCAAGTGCCATCCGACCAGGGTGTCATCCGACCGGATAGTCATCCGGGCGGTGTGTCATCCGATCAGATAGCCCTTTCCTCTTTTGGAACCCTATAAATACCCCTGTCATTGTCATTCTTTCCACTTTTGGAAACTCTCTGTCCAAACAACTCGTGCTCCCCACCTTTTCTTCGATTTCTCTCAACCCAGGTAAGATCTCGCCCTAAATCTTGTACTTTCTTGATCTACACGCACTCCTACACCTTTCTATCTTTTAAATCTTAACTTTCAACCGTGAAATCACTAGATTTTGGGTGTTCTAGGATGATGTCATCATGTGTTCTTCAAGAACTTCATGTTTTGGCCTCAATCCACCAAGAATAACTCAGATCTGAACGATTTCCACATGATTTCACAACGATCTCACATAGATCTGAATATTTTCAAAAGGATAAAAGAGTTGAAAGAAATAAACACAAGTTTTCTCATTCTTTTACACTCAAAACACTCAAAACCGGTAGAATCGGGTTCTGATCTAGTCTCCTACTCAACCTTAGTGTTGTACTAGTTCAGATCTGGATTCCGCCCACGAGACACCGACTTCGGGTTAAACAAAAACAACCGTCTAGAGCCGGTAACTGACCGAGTTAGGGTGATTCCTGGTCGGTTTAGTCATCTGGGTCAAAATGGGAGTTATGTTGGTTAACACGATGTCAAGACGTCTCGAAATAACGACAAACCTCAAAACGACCAAGTGTAGGACGAACGGAACAATCGGAACGGATTGCTGTCCGACCGGATTGCTGTCCGATCGGATAGGTCATCCGAACGGATTGCCATCCAAACGGATCACACTTGGGTCCCACTTTAAACAACCTTATCTAAAAGTTTGAGTATTGAATGAATTGCAATCCGATCGGACAATCATCTGACTGGATTACTATTCGGATCATGAGATACTAAGACTTTAAAGACTTAAACAATTTTCAACATGTTCATTAACAGGGTTGCCACCCGATCGGATGGACATCCGATCGAGTGACACTTCTGCTGTGAACTTGCCTTCACTAAGTAATCTCACCACTAAGTTACCGTCCGACCGGACCACCGTCCGACCGGATGACCATCCGAACGGATTGTCATCCGCACGACCCACCATCCGATCGAACGACTTGATGGATAGAGATACTTCAATGCTTTCAAAATACTACAACGAAAACTTCAAAAGTCAAGCCATCATACACAAACACATTCTTCTTATAGGAAGAAACAATCCACTCGAATCGTCATCCGACCGGACAAGCTGTCCGACCGGATGACCACCCGAACGGATTGTTATTGAAGGATCATATTCGGACCTGAACGAGTCTATCAGAAGAATTATTCCTGATTTGAATGGCGGAAACAGACAAATAAGGTTCAATTCACCGAGTTTTCACTTTCAACTGTTAATTCTATTGATTTGGATGACGTTTACAATTGACTACACTTCGGCAGCACTTCGTGGCTCACCGGAAGACAACACCTACAACTACCCCCTGATTTCTCTCATGAATGACCTATATATAGGTGCTCTGATTTCGCTCCAAATGACAATGAATTATTACGAGCGGAATCAGCATGTTATCTTCGAGCGGAATCAAACAAATACATTACGAGCGGAATTAAGCTTTTATGTGATTTCGCTCCAAATGACAAAGTGTCATTTCGAGCGGAATCAGCACTAAAACTCATCAACTTGATTCTCGTGCTCTGATCTAACCTATTACAATACAAGACTCTATAGAAGACGTAGACGACAGACGGATGCACTAACAAACTCCCCCTCGGATGTTGACGGAGTCTTCAGTGTAGAGTCTTCGCATCTACAATCTTTATCAGTCTCTTGGCTTCTCTATAAAGTATCTGACGCTGTAAGTATCCTCAATCTCTATCTTCTTTTCTCTTTTCATCACCAACATACTTCTTCCTTTAAGTATCTTCAGACTCCCCATTTCGATATGCTGGGATTGCAGCCTGGCTTGTTAAACTCACAGAGTTCTCAGGTATCGGAACCTGGCTCTTCCTCAAACCTGTACATTCTCTACCACAAACATAAGTTTTCTAATATTAAACTTTAACACACTCAGACACCACTTGTAAATATCACAAAAATGATCTAACATTTATAGTCTCTGATGAACCACTTGAAGGAATATCATTTTCAAAACTTCTGATGACCACTTGTAACAAGACTTAACATTCTTTCACACACAACACTCCCAAACCAGTTCGTCAAGTTTAGCACTTGGAATTTTGAAATTCAGCTTTTCAACACCAGTTGTCAAAAAATCTTTTTGAATTTTTCAAAAATTTATGCTAAAACACACTAAAATCTTTTTGGGATTTTTGAATAATATGAACTGCAGTAAAGAAGTATTTATAGACAATATTTTTGTGAGTTTGTGTAAGAGGATCATATCAGTTTCTGAGACAAATCACCAACACCGTTAAGCTTCATTTCATTTTAAGTTCTAAACAATTCACCTAGATTGTCAGTATACTGGTCCACTTAAATTTTCACACAAAGTTCAACTGATCCGAGATACGATATTAATGTCTTAAGTACTTAAACTCAATCGCGTGTCCCACTACTTGAATATACTCCCGTATCCAGATCCCAATATTCAGTCTTACAGGTGAGTATACCTAGATGATATCTGTAAGGGGTTAAAATGCGAGGGCCGTGAGAGCTCAGGTCGATACTTTCGTATACGCAGAGAGATGACGACTTCGACTTTTGGTGTGTCCCCTTTAGAGGATCTTTTATTACAACAGCAATGACTATCAATTTTATTGTTTCATCAATTTGCTGAGGGCGGCGCTATATTTCAAGCAAGCAGAAAGTATTCTCCGGGGACTAGGCCATAGCTTCCGCAAAATCAGAAGTCCCGGGATAATACCCCAGATATCACTGAGTATAAAGACCTAGTATCTCAGAAAGAGGGACCTTTCAAACAAGATTTCGGGGGTTACCCATATATCCAAGAAATTGTTACCCACGAATTAAGCAAGTTGGAAATTTATGTTTATATGTCGTCACAATCTACTAATTTGCAAAAACCTACTGGCACATCATCAGTGAGATTGTTTATCACTTTTGACTTTCCAATTCTTTAGCATGCTGTGATAGTCCACTGATGTACTATCATTTCCTCTTTTATACAACAAAACTCATTTTCATTTTATCATGTTTTTTTCTTTTTCAGATTTTCAAATATCAGGTTCATTTCACCAAGTTTTCACTTTCAACTGTTAATTCTATTGATTTGGATGACGTTTACAATTGACTCAACACTTCGGCAGCACTTCGTGGCTCACCGGAAGACAACACCTACAACTACCCCTGATTTCGCTCATGAATGACCTATATATAGGTGCTCTGATTTCGCTCCAAATGACAATGAATCATTACGAGCGGAATCAGCATGTTATCTTCGAGCGGAATCAAACAAATACATTACGAGCGGAATTAAGCTTTTATGTGATTTCGCTCCAAATGACAAAGTGTCATTTCGAGCGGAATCAGCACTAAAACTCATCAACTCGATTCTCGTGCTCTGATCTAACCTATTACACTACAAGATTCTATAGAAGACGTAGATGACAGACGGATGCACTAACAGTTATCCGCACGAATTGTTGTCCGATCGGATTACCATCCGATCGAACCACTATCCGACCCCTTTACACTTTGTGACGTTTTACGCATCACTTATCATTATGCTATCAAAAGCGCTCCCTTCAATCCATCAATCGCTGTGAGTATACTCGATCCCTTTTTGCTTTACGCACTTTTGGGTGTTACATACGTTACGAATATTCAAACTACAACAATCACACTACTCAATACTATTTGAACGCTAACAGTTAATGCATGTTATACGTGGCTCATGAATGCTTGTTTGTTATGCTTACACATGGAATGTTGTCTACCTGCCTTAGCAACGATAGTACTATAGTTTGGACTCAGCACCCATTCACACGGGGGTTGTTAAGGACCATTACTTGCATGGATTACGGTGGTAATCATGTATTGCGAACTGCCTCGGGCAGTCAACCCGCAGTCATTGGTATCGATGGATCTATGTCGATAACTAACGTGCTTCATTTCACTATGTGTACGTGCTGGTTATGCGTAAACGAATTCGAACTCTATATGCTATTATCAAACTTGTATGCTCACCTTTACATTATATGTATTGACTTTATTTTAACGTATGTGACAGGTGCTTAGGACGCATACTTGGTAGGAATTTGAAGCTAGAATAAAGCTTTAGAGCCCAACAAATAGTTGTCTGTAGTGGTCAAACTAAGGGTCTCTAGAAGCAGATAAACAATTGCTGTCTATTTAAATCTGAGTTGTCGGAACAGAATATTTGCCTGTATCTTTGTCTGTAATAATTATTTTGTTGTTTGAGATACGGTATGGGACGTATTATTTAAATTGAATAGTATTGATAATTGTTATGGAAACTTCTGGACAATCTGTTTCGCTCAGTGTCATGCCCCGATGATTCCGCCATCGGTTGGGGTGTGACAGATTGGTATCAGAGCCATAACTATAGGGAATTAGGCGAGACTCGACCTAGTTCGGGTCGAAGTCTTAGATACCTAGACTATAGTTAAGAACCAACAGACCAACTCGAGTACATCCAGTAGGGATTTCGTACGAGCTTATTCCTCACTAATCTCACTTATACTACACTATCACTACACTCAAATTTTCAACTAAAAAAGGGCGATAAAATCGAGATTAGGTGTGAAAACCACAAACTCCCGACTAAATTGCTTAATCGATACTGTTCAGCGAGGGAATTATACCAAATTAGGGGTGAAACCCATATTTTGATGAATAATCTCCTCTATTTTATCAAACACAGGGACGAAGTTGTTAAGCCAGGGGTGAAACCCTAACCTTGACGACTTATTCCGCATATTTTACAAAACTCTCACCAAGGTCTCGACGGACTCCAATTACCTGAAATCTTGATATGACTAACGGGATGTGTGCCAAATGCCCAAGAATCGAGGCAAAAGCACAGTTCTGAAGGTCAGACATGAATGACAAGTCCTTGTGAATAGTCGAACCACCTTGGTTAGTCCAAGTCTACTAGCTGCAGACAATCTTTCTCTCGATTTTCATGTGTTTTGGTGCTATTACCTGTTTATGTGCTTAATTTTGGACGAATTAATCGATTTGTGCCTTCACTTCGATCGACACACACAACTCGCACCGAAATTCTACCTAAAAACATTAACAAATCGTTGAATTATGGGCGACTTTATACTACGATATACGCTCATGTTAGGTCCCGGTTTTCGCTCCGAAACGATTGCGAACTGAACGTGTGACGTGTGGAATCCGTACACGAACGTGACCGAACACACAAGAACGTAATATAACCAGTGATTCTATTGACAGATCTGAAATCGTACAAGACACCAGAATCACGTGGAGCACTTTCTCTCTCTAGCTTCTCTCTCTAGATCTAGAGCTCTTCAATTCTCCAAAATACCAAAAGTGTCAAAAGTTCTAAACCTAACACTTAGGTTCCTATTTATAGGCCGAGGGATCTAGAACTCTGTTTTCTGACTGCCTCTAGTGATTAAATGCGTATGTGTTTCCTTGCTTCTTTGCTTTACGTGCTTAGGTGTTATGTGTTTATGTGCCTACATGCTTATGTGATTTTGTGCTCTATGTGTTATGTGTTTACGTGAATTTGCGTGTTCCTGAGCTTTAGTAAGTAGTAGACGTGTGAGGTGAGATTCGAATACAATATGTTGAGTCCTGCGACGATGTCTGTTGCAGACAATGTCATCTGGATCCCGTCACGCACTTTCTCGTCAAGAAAAGAGGGACAAACGCCTTGCTGCCATCATCGCAAAAAGTGTGGCAAAGGCCGTGAGTGATGTTTACGAGAATGCCAGCAAGTCATCTGAGGAATCGAGGATCGAAACTCCTAAAGCTACCACCAAGTCCTTCAATTTCAAGCAATTCAAGTCGTGTGGGCCAAAGGAATTCACTGGCGAAGGAGGTCCTACTGCACTATTCCAATGGTTTGATTCCATTGAGGTCACTCTACGACAGAGTGGTTGCCCCGATGACCTCCGAACACTGAATGCTACCGGAGTTTTCCAGTCCCGTGCACTAGACTGGTGGACGGTCGAGAGGAACAAGCGAGGGAACGATGCAGCCTACGGTCTGTCGTGGGACGAGCTCAAGGAAGTCATGCTAGAGGAATTCTGCCCTCCTCACGAACATCAAAAGCTAGAAGATGAATTTTGGCACATATATCAGCATGAAGGTGACAACGCTGCTCTCACTGCTCGATTCAAACAGCTCAGCATCATCTGTCCCGATCAAGTCAAGACTCCGGAGATCACAATCAAGAAATACATCCAAGCTTTGCCCGACTGCGTCGCAGATTTCGTGCAAGCGGCTAAGACTAAGACGATCGAAGAGACTTACCTACTGGCCGCCGAAATCAACGATAAGAGGGTCAAGGCTGGTGTCTGAGATAAAACTCCGAAGCACCTGCATCAAGCTACTGCCACCGCACCAACTACTGAACCCACCTCATCGAGCAACAAGAGGAAGAACAAGAGAAAGAACAGCTCCAGCAACAAGAACTATGCGATCACTGCTGCACCGATTCAAGTTGTACCAGCCCAACAGCGTCAAGTAGCGGCGCCTATGGCTAATGCACCACCTGCAAAGCGTGCATACACTGGGCCACATCCGCTCTGCCCTACTTGTACCTACCACCATCCGACTGCCATTGCTTGCCGTTTTTGTACTCATTGCAATGTGTACGGCCATTTTACTGCCAACTGCCGTATCCGATAAGCTCCTGCTCATCAAGCTCTACTCACTGACCCACAGGGTCAACAAGCTCCTCTGGCACCCGCGGTCAAAGCCAGAGCCTGCTTCGCATGTGGCGACCCGAACCATTTCGCCAACATGTTCCCAAACAGGGTCGTGAAGCAAGAGCCTCAGCAACAGCAGCCTCAGCAGCAATAACCACAGCAGCAGCAACAACAGGCCGCACGCGCCAGAACTTTCAACCTCAACATGCGTCAAGCCCAGGCCGACAACAACGTGGTCAATGGTACGTTCCTTGTGAATGGTAGTTATGCTTCATGTTTTTTTGATACTGGAGCCGGTAATTGCTTTGTGTCGTTCGAATTTGAGAAACTCCTTAGTCGTAAACGCTCCCAACTCTCCTCGACGTTCGATGTTGAAGTAGCTACCGAAAGAACCGTCGCCATCAATTCTGTTCTCCGTGATTGTACTCTCGAGCTCAACAATCACCTTTTCCCAATCGACCTTATTCCGATGCAACTCGGATGTTTTGACGTCATAGTGGGCATGGACTTTCTTCGAGAAAACCATGCTGAAGTTGTGTGCTTCGACAAGATGATACGATTTTCGCTCGCGAATGGTGACTTATTATGTGTATACGGTGATACTACTTCGAAGGGTCTCCAGCTTATGTTATGTGTGCAAGCTAGCAAGTATCTCCGTAAGGAATACATGGCTTTCTTGGCTAACATTGTAGTAGCGGAGAAGGCAAAGAAAGAGAGGAAGGAAGTGAAAGACGTTCCTGTGGTTCGAGAATTTCCTAATGTTTTTCCAGAGGATCTTCCCGGACTACCGCCAAGTCGTGATATCGACTTTCGTATCGACCTCATTCCTGGAGCCAACCCTATTGCCAAAGCTCCTTATCGACTTGCGCCGTCTGAAATGCGCGAACTCTCAACCCAACTCCAGGAATTACTTGAGAAAGGCTTCATTCGCCCGAGCACCTCTCCTTGGGGTGCGCCAGTCCTTTTCGTCAAAAAGAAGGATGGGTCGTTCAGGATGTGCATCGACTATCGGGAATTGAATAAGTTAACTATCAAGAACCGCTATCCCCTACCTCGCATCGACGATTTGTTTGATCAACTACAAGGTGCTACGTGTTTCTCAAAGATCGATCTACGTTCAGGATATCACCAGCTACATATTCAAGAGGAGGATATACCCAAAACCGCGTTTCGCACTCGTTACGGCCATTACGAATTCGTTGTCATGCCTTTTGGTTTAACCAACGCACCAGGGGTTTTCATGGATCTGATGAATCGCGTGTGTAAAGCATATCTCGACCGTTTCGTCATCGTATTCATCGATGATGTCCTGATCTATTCCAAGTCGAAAGCCGAACACGCGCATCATTTACGTTTGGTTCTTGAGTTACTCCAGGGGAACCAACTCTATGCCAAGTTCTCCAAGTGCGAATTCTGGTTGGAGGAAGTTCAGTTTCTTGGTCACATTGTGAATAGTCGAGGCATTCACGTCGATCCTACGAATATTGAAGCTGTCAAGAGCTGGGTTACGCCTAAGAACCCGTCTGAAGTCCGCTCTTTTCTCGGACTAGCGGGCTATTATCGATGATTTATCAAGGGATTCTCAAAGATCGTTGTGCCGCTTACCTCTTTCACACATAAAGACAAGCCTTTTGTTTGGAAGACCGAATAAGAGTCTGCCTTTCGAACCCTCAAGCACATGCTTTGCAACGCTCCCGTTCTCACATTGCCCGACGGAAATAATGATTTCATTATCTATTGTGATGCTTCCAACCTTGGTCTTGGTTGTGTTCTCATGCAACGGGACAAGGTCATAGCTTACGCATCTCGTCAGCTCAAAATCCACGAGAAGAACTATACAACCCACGATCTCGAGCTAGGCGCAGTTGTTTTTGCATTAAAGATTTGGCGACACTACCTGTATGGTACCAAGTGTACGATCTTCACCGATCATAGGAGCCTACAACACATCTTTAATCAGAAGGAACTTAATATGCATCAACGCCGATGGGTAGAACTTCTCAACGATTACGACTGTGAGATCCGTTATCACCCAGGCAAGGCGAATGTTGTTGCCGTCGCACTTAGCAGACGGAGCTACCTGCTTAGCACTAGTAACGTTCAAGCCCAATAGGATCTCGAAACCCTCATCCACGACGCTCAACATGCGTGTTTTAACGAACGCACCCTGAAGAAGGAAAGAATCTACCACGATGGAGCCCAGCTTGTGAGCAAATCGAATGGAATATTTCACTTTCTGGACCGAATTTGGATTCCCAAATGAACCAACTTGCGACAGATCTTGATGGACGAAGCCCACAAATCCCGGTATTCTGTTCATCCCGGTGCCGATAAAATGTACCTGGACCTTCGTTATAAGTACTGGTGGCCGGGTATGAAAAGGGATATCGCTCTCTACGTCGGAAAATGCCTAATTTGTGCTAGAGTGAAGGCTGAACATCAGAGACCCTATGGCTTACTCGAACAACCACCAATTCCCATGTGGAAGTGGGAAAGTATAGCTATGGACTTTATAACCGAGCTACCACACACGTCATCAGGTCACGATAGCATTTGGGTTGTGGTCGACCGCTTGACTAAATCAGCTCACTTTTTGCCAATACGGGAAGACTACAAGGTAGAACGATTAGCCCGAATCTACACCGACGAGATCATTTGTAATCATGGGATGCCTCGTGACATCATCTCCGATCATGATACTCGGTTTACCTCGCGACTGTGGGAAACGTTTCAAACGGCACTCGGTACATCGCTTAATCTAAGTACCGCTTTCCACCCTCAAACCGATGGTCAGACTGAAAGAATGATTCGTACTCTTGAAGACATGCTCCGTTCATGTGTCAAAGACTTCGGTGGTAATTGGGACAAATACCTGTCGTTAGTCGAGTTCTAGTATAACAACAGCTATCATTCTAGCATCTAAATGGCACAATTCGAGGCATTATACGAAAGAAGATGTCGGTCGCCTATTGTGTGGCACGAGATCGGTCATTGCAATTAACCGGCCCTGAGCTATTACAAGAAACGACAGACAAAATTTTCCAAATTCGAGACAACCTGGTGAAAGCTCGGAACCGACAGAAAAGTTACGCCGATAAGAAATGCAAGCCCCTTGAATTTGACGTTGGTGACTACGTACTCCTAAAGGTATCACCTTGGAAGGGTGTGGTCCGATTCGGCAAGAAGGAAAAACTCGCGCCTCGATATGTTGGACCTTTTAAGATTCTGGAAAGGATCGGAAAAGTCGCCTACAGACTCGAACTACCGGAGGAACTTAGTAATGTCCACCCGACTTTCCACGTGTCAAACCTCCGAAAGTGCCTAGCCAACCACGACTTACACGTGTCTATCGATGATCTACAAGTGAATGAAACATTACACTTCGTGGAAAAGCCTGTCGAAATCATGGATCGCCAAACCAAGCAGCTCAGACGCTCTCGCATTCCCATAGTGAAAGTTCGATGGGAAGGCAAACGAGGCCCAGAGTTCACTTGGGAACTCGAAAGCGACGTGAAGGCAAAGTACCCGCAGTTGTTTAAAGAGATAGTCTAGAAAGGGAAAGTTCTCAAACGTGAATCACGGTGTTGTACAACTTCCAGCCTAATTTCGGGAAGAAATTCCCTAAACATTGGGAGGCTGTAACACCCCGTGTTTTCACAAGTCAAAGTCAAAGTCAAGGTCAAAGTCAAAGACCGATTTCGCGCAACTTGACTTGTAGTAGATTTCTTTTATTGTAACTATTATGTGGAGTAAGTGTCTATAAATGCAATAAATCGACACATGTTAATCGCTATTCAATCGACCTACGACTATGAACTATAGGAAGTAACAACGCGATAAACTTAATCAACTAATAATCAAGCTATGCCAATCAAATCGACAAAAAATCGCAACTCGAGCTACGTATTTTACTTGTTGTTATACGTGTGTGTGTGTGTACCTTATGTGTTATCTGTGCATGTTTATTTATGTTGTGTTGTGGTAATCAATCGAAATGCAATCGAACTCAATCGAAACTCGAAATCGAACTCGAACACGAATCACAATCGAACTATGATAATTAGTGGAGAAAGGATAGCGCGAGATATGAATTAGTTGGGACTGAAAGTAATTTGACTAGGAAACCCTATCGTATCGAACCGCTCGCAATCGAAATCGAAACGCCAAAAATCGTCACGTCAAAAACAACCGTCTAGAGCCGGTAACTGACCGAGTTAGGGTGATTCCTGGTCGGTTTAGTCATCTGGGTCAAAATGGGAGTTCTGTTGGTTAACACGATGTCAAGACGTCTCGAAATAATGACAAACCATCAAAACGACCAAGTGTAGGATGAACGAAACAATCGGAACGGATTGCTGTCCGACCGGATTGCTGTCCGATCGGATAGGTCATCCGAACGGATCACACTTGGGTCCCACTTTAAACAACCTTATCTAAAATTTTGAGTATTGAACGAATTGCAATCCGATCGGACAACCATCTGACTGGATTACTCTTCGGATCATGAGATACTAAGACTTTAAAGACTTAAACAATTTTCAACATGTTCATTAATAGGGTTGCCACCCGATCGGATGGACATCCGATCGAGTGACACTTCTGCTGTGAACTTGCCTTCACTAAGTAATCTCACCACTAAGTTACCGTCCGACCGGACCACCGTCCGACCGGATGACCATTCTAACGGATTGTCATCCGCACGACCCACCATCCGATCGAACGACTTGATGGATAGAGATACTTCAATGCTTTCAAAATACTACAACGAAAACTTCAAAAGTCAAGCCATCATACACAAACACATTCTTCTTATAGGAAGAAACAATCCACTCGAATCGTCATCCGACCGGACAAGCTGTCCGACCGGATGACCACCCGAACGGATTGTTATCCGCACGGATTGCTGTCCGATCGGATTACCATCTGATCGAACCACTATCCGACCCCTTTACACTTTGTGACGTTTTACGCATCACTTATCGTTATGCTATCAAACCTATTCAGGCTAACCCTACTCGCTAAGCGCTCCCTTCAATCCATCAATCGCTGTGAGTATACTCGATCCCTTTTTGCTTTACACACTTTTGGGTGTTACATATGTTACGAATATTCAAACTACAACAATCACACTACTCAATACTATTTGAACGCTAACCGTTAATGCATGTTATACGTGGCTCATGAATGCTTGTTTGTTATGCTTACACATGGAATGCTGTCTACCTGCCTTAGCAACGATAGTACTATAGTTTGGACTCAGCACCCGTTCACACGGGGGTTGTTAAGGACCATTACTTGCATGGATTACGGTGGTAATCATGTATTGCGAACTGCCTCGGGCAGTCAACCCGCAGTCATTGGTATCGATGGATCTATGTCGATAACTAACATGCTTCATTTCACTATGTGTACGTGCTGGTTATGCGTAAACGAATTCGAACTCTATATGCTATTATCAAACTTGTATGCTCACCTTTACATTATATGTATTGACTTTATTTTAACGTATGTGACAGGTGCTTAGGACGCACACTTGGTAGGAATTTGAAACTAGAATAAAGCTTTAGAGCCCAACAAATAGTTGTCTGTAGTGGTCAAACTAAGGGTCTCTAGAAGCAGATAAACAATTGCTGTCTATTTAAATCTGAGTTGTCGGAACAGAATATTTGCCTGGATCTTTGTCTGTAATAATTATTTTGCTGTTTGAGATACCGTATGGGACGTATTATTTAAATTGAATACTATTGATAATTGTTATGGAAACTTCTGGACAATCTGTTTCGCTCAGTGCCATGCCCCGATGATTCCGCCATCGGTTGGGGTGTGACAATATTCCTAACACGGAATATCTTATAAGTTTCTAAATAAAAGCGGTAACTAACTACGTGTCATCGAGCTCTACCGAATCGTTGACCGAACGATTCGACGGTAGTTATTAACTTGAAGGAAACAAGGAAGTTGTATTCGTTAAGTTTCGTTTATTGTCGGTAATTAATAAGTCTTGGAAGACTTAGTTCTCGAGAGGTTTAAAAATAAGTAAATATTTATATAAAATATATAAACATATCGATAAGATCGCTTGTCGTCCCGAGAAATCTTTTGTATATAAAGGAATATGCGTATGAAAGTAATCTATAATAAACTTGTATTATATATGTCGCGTCTTGTATATATTTGCCAAAATATACGTATGTGCCGTTTCGGCGTTTGAAATAAATATAAAAAAAGTTATATTTACTCTATAAAATTGTCATCGAGTTGTTGTGTTCGAAAATAAATATATAACTATATTTATTTTTATATAAGAAATCGTGTTGTACGAAATTTGAAATAAATATAAACTATATTTATTTTGTAAAACGAATTCGAGTCGTTTGGTATTTGAAATAAATATACAACTATATTTATCTCATAAAAGAAGCGTCGTGTAGTTGATATTCGAAATAAACATATGAACTACATTTATTTTTACAAAAGAATTCCAAGTTATTTGATGTTCGGAATAAAAGCATACAATCTATATTTATCTTTGTAAGAGAACTGGCGAAATTGCGAAGTTTAGAATAAATATAATAACTTTATTTATTGTCGAAAATAATTTTCGAATCATCGTTTTCGTAAGTTGTAAAGTGTCATCAAGAAAAGTTATTTGAATCCGATGGTTTTATTTCATGATAAAACGCTTTGTATTTACGAATTTTCTCGAAAAACGGGCAGAGTTTCCTCTGTTTTTGGACGTCCCCGACAACACAAGTTGTCGTTGTTTTATCAAAAATCAACAAGATTCAAACAATATAATCAATGCAATCGAATATATAACTTTTATCGCGTAATAGACCATCAACTAAATATAAAATCTTGTAACGAAATGTCGGTTCGAGCTCATTTACGTTAATAATGTAAAAATCATTAAATGACATAAACAACCGCGTCACTAAAATTCTTTACCAATTCTTGTGTCGAGTCGTTGAATGAGTTAACCGGGTCAACTGAGTTGACCGAACCGAATCTGACCCGAACCGACTGATCCAAACCACACCGTTGACTGTCTTGACCACTCTGACCAACTTTAACTGGACCACGAACCACGGCTGAACTAACTGAGTCCCGAACCCGAAACGTCACCCGAACTGATCTGTTGACCACTGTTGACCCGGACCGAGTTGACCCGTAAGCTGAGTTGACCGTGTCAACCCGTACCGCTTCTGAAGCTGAACCGAGTCCAAAATAATCTGAACCGAGTCCCGATCTGCGGCTGACCCGGAACTCGAATTCTGACCCGAAACTTAAACATCACCGTGAACCCGAGCTGTGACTGATTCGGACAGAAATTGGTGTCGACGACCTGACCCGAACAAAAAACAACCATGTGAACCCAAAGCAAAACTCGAAACATTCTTTGAGCTGACCCGAAACGGAAACCACATACCTGAAACTGAACCGAGCCGCCGCCAATTCTCACCAGAAAACCAGGCAAGCCGGAGAGTCACCGCCGCCATCGACCAGCGGCTCTGCCGTCGTTGTCGAACCACCCGCCACCGCCATCATCAACCTCCGCCGTCCCTCTCTCTCTCTCTACTCAGCTTCTCTCTCTCTCCATCTCGTCTCTCTCTCTCCCGCCTCTGTCTTCAGCCGTCGCTCACCACCACCCGATAACGGTGGTGGTGGTGGTGGTGGTGGTCAGTACGTCGAGGAAGGGGGGTTGTTGCAGGTGAGTCACCGGAGAAGAGGGGCGCCGTCAGCCCGTCGCCGGCCCTGTGTCGCCAGTCAATCATCGACCAGAGGTCGGGTGGGTTGTTTGGCAGTGAGTTTATGTGTGTTAGGGTTGTTTCTAAGGAAATGAGAGGATAATTGTTTTGAGAATTTCTACAGGGGTGAGTTTAGGAGGGAACAAAGTGGAGAAGACAAGGTATCGACTGGTTTGTTGAGGGTTGTATTCTATTTATATTAAAATGAAAGGGTCATTGCACCTTATGTAATAAGGTTATATTTTGGTTTTCCCTCAAACTACTTTACACAATGTACAATGTGTTCCTTATCTTTCATACAAATTCTTTTGGTAAGATTAGTATAGATTTTGTAGAGATATTATTGAGATCTTATAAGATCTTGATAAGATTCTGATATATTATGTGCAGGCTTAGGCTTGTGAGTTTTGGGCTTGGGCCCAGGGCCCACAAGCTCATTTCATGTGTAAGTGGCCCGTAATTCTTACGAGACCCGTTGTCGAAACCCGAACTCCGTTTAACGTCAAAAGATAAAAATTTTGTATTAAAATACATAAAATACGATCGGTAGTCGTTGTTTGTGTGTTTAGTCATCGGTTGCGTAACAAGCACGTAAATGCTTCGTGTATCGTTTTTAATCCATTTTTCGATCCGGTTTCGACTGTAATTACTAAAATTTTATTACAGAGCTAAATATAGCGTAAAATGTAAGTTTCGAAGGTGACAGGCATCTCCGTTGCTTCCGTTTCGTTGCCGATGCGTTTCCTACAGTCGCGTTTTTAGTCCACGTTTGCATTTGTGTCGCACGGACGCCCAATAAATTCACAAAATTAGTTTCATAAGCATAAAATTTTTGTGTAACATTCATACTTGTCGGCGTTGTCAGTATCTTGTACGGTATCAGTTCGTTATCGCGTAATATTCAGCAGGTTTCTTTGTAAACCACCGTTCGCGCACTGTAAAGTCGGATAAACGTTCCTAGGCACTCCAAAGGCCTAATTAAGTTGATTTGCATCTCAAACACTATTTATTATCGCGTTAATCACCTGTTAATCACGTAATTAGATGCCGTAAATCACGGGTTGTCACAGATTCTCCTCGATAATGAGTAAGCCGAAGATTATGTGCCCGGATTTCTTTGGTTTCTTTTTGTGGAGACCCAAAAAAACAGAACCGGAGACGAGCATAGATTCAGCGCCTTCCTCGGTCGGGTTGAGTGGGGCTAGTATGATGTTTACTCCATCTTTTTTGAAAGAATAGGTATTCTGAAAACCGTCGTGTTTAGCACGCCGATCATACTGCCATGGGCGTCCCAACAGTAAGTGACATGCGTCCATCGGAAGGACTTCACACCATATCTCATCCGTGTTTTGTTACCAATAGAAAAATGTACGAAGCAACGATGTGTAACCTTGATGAGGTTACCCTTCTTAAGCCACGTGAGTTGATAGGGTTCAGGGTGGGGTTGAAGGGGTAAATTAAGTTTTTCCACCATTGAAGCGGCGACGATGTTTTCGCAACTACCCCCATCGATAACAACATCACAAACCTTACCTTTTGTTGTGCACTTGGTGCGAAAAATATTGTTGCGAAACGATTGGGTGTCCTCTTCCGGGTTGTATACGAACGTATTTAGAATACGTTGGATTACAAGTGCCTCACCCCGATCGGGGTAAATAATCTCCGTTTCGCCTGTAAACGTGGTTTCTGGCTCCTCGGTGTCGGTGTCAAATTTTGGTAATGCATCGTCCACAAAGGTAACAATTTGTTTGTTGGGGCAGTCCCGTTTGAAATGCCCGATACTGTTACATTTATGACAACGGTTGGTATTAGTGTCGGATCCTGCTGTAGCTACCGTTGCCGGTGGGTCAACTTTGATTGGGCCGATCCGAGAGGAAATAGGTGGAACAGTCCCAAGACGGGTTGGAAAACGGGAGGTCGTCGCCTTTGATTTTGACGCTAATGGTTTTTTGACCCGCTGCCCTAAGCTGCACACATCATTAAACGACCAATATTGTTGCAATAAAACCACATCGAACATTTCAGACCGAAGTGCGCCCAAGAAACGGGCGATTACCTGTTCCTCTTATTCTTCAATCCCACACCGCATACGTAACTGTTCGAACTCGGTGATAAAGTCCTCAACCGAAAGTGAATTTTGTTTAAAATTGTGGTAGTCTAAGAAAGCATCTTGTTTGTGATTAACTGGTAAAAACTTGGAACGCATTAAGCGTTTCATCTTGTCCCATGTCTCCACCTTCCGTTTACCCTCCCGATAACGTTGGTGTTGTAAGTGTTCTCACCATAAAGAAGCATGTTTGCGTAAACGAATAGCGACAATTTTTACCTTTATGTTTTCTGGAATTTGGCAAAGGTCAAAGACGCGTTCAACAGTCTGGAGCCAATCAATGAAGTTGTTGGGTTGCAAGCGACCCTCAAACTCGGGAATCTCGGTCCGAAGACCCCAAGAATACAACGGATCAGCCGGCGGTGGGACACTACGGTGTGGACGACGACCAAAAATATTGTAGCCGTCGGCATCGTCCCAAACGTCGGACTCCGTGTCGGACTCGTCTACTGGCGGTTGTTGATTCAATTCAAGTTCACGAACCCGTTGTTGCAATCTTTCGATCTTAGCATCACGTGGGTCACGCTCGTTGCCTCTGGCGGCGAATCTACGGTGATGACGACGATCTCCCTCACGATCTGACATTCTGAGTAACCTGGTGCTGCTGATACCACTTGAAATGGATTCGTATACGAGTGGACGCTAGAACTCTAGCGTGATAACCTGCCTCCGGCCAACCGGAACGACAAAGA